>JAYRBW010152576.1:0-14200 GCA_036023295.1 Invenusta paracnida | reverse complement strand
GATACGCTAACCTTATTTAAAAGCCAAACAATGTAAAAATAATTATAACTATGTAATTATATTTAATAACAAATGCACACATAAAACACAATAAATTTACAAGATATTATAGTCATAAGTGTTATAACCAAATATAACCTCACATCTATACATGTACTAAAATACATTTGAAACCGTTATAATAATAACAGAATTAAATTGAAATATGTGTATGTAAATTTACAATGATGCAGTTCATATTTATATAAAGTCATGTAGCTAAATAGATAGGACAAAATATATTCAATTTAAAAAACGGGACCTAGTTAAAATGTTATATGAGATATGGCATGCGGACCATAGAACATCTACCCTGGCCCATGAAAAATAATAGAAAAAAAGTAATTAAGGCACTAGTCATTTTAAAATTTAATTTGTTAGCTTAAGATTTAAAAAAATATGTCAACTTATCTATAAAATAGATGTTGGTTATGGCATTCATTTGATTGGTCAGAATACTTTAAACAATGTCAGTAAACTATTTAAAGTTTAACTTAATAATAACTATAAAATAAGACAATACATTAATAAATGGTAACTGCTTAAATTATTTATAGCGCTATTAATATAATGAAATCTGAAAAATATTTTAAAATAAGTGGTTCCTAGTCCAAACAATTTATAAGTAAGGTGATCTAATTTAAATTGATTTTTAGATATTTTTAAAGGGTAATTAACTTATTGCATACATTTATTCTAAAATAAAAACTATAAAGCAACATTTCTTAATGGACCAAAAAACACTTTTCTTATTTATTTATATTAACCGAGGTAATACTACCGCTTAAAAATTATTCATAATTTATAGTAAACTTGAAAATAACAAGTAATTTAACAATAAACATTAATACATAATATACTAAATTCGCATTTAAACGAAATCTTCTTTAAAATCTGATTATATGTAGTACATTTAGAGCCAGTGTTCTCATATGGGAATATTTAAATATATCTATATTTAAAAAAATCATTAGCATCTATTTAACTTTAATGTAAAAATATATCCATGTATTATCATTTATTCTATGTATAAATAATATATATTTTCTTCAAAAATTAACTAACATTTGTTATTGACAATAATCTTACATGTACATTTAATAGGAAGTGTAGCTATTTAAAAATGTAGCGACTTTAAATGGAAGCTTATAATGTTTCAAGGGGGGGGGGGGGTTATCGCAATATAAAATGTTCACAATGTAATAAACGGGTTAAATAAACTTAAAATGCTAATGTAAGGTGGGGGGGGGGGGGGTCGTAATGTAAAATGTTCACAATGTAATAAATATAATGTATATCGTTCAATGGGTTTAAAAAATAAAAAAAGGGGGGGAGGGGTCGTTTTGAGAAACCCAATAATCGGAATTAGAAATACAATAATATTTAAGAATCAGGTATGTCAACAAGCTCATCTCCAGTTTCATCTTCCCCAATGCTATCCAACACAAGTACATCCTCCGCCTTCCTTTTTACTCCCTCACTTCGCTTCTTTCGACCACCAGCCCTATCGCATGCGCCATACAAGTATCGGAAGATGGCCTTTTCTGCCTCGACATCAGTTATCTTCTCAAACTTGGCATTTGATCGAATACAGACTGAAACAATAAAAAAGTAAGCAATAGTTAAATGGACCACTATTTCAAAATCATCAATTTTAAATATAGAAATGCACAAAATGTTTGATTTAATTTGTAGACACTGGCTTTGTTCATACTTCTGCATTCTAAAAAAATATACTCGTTATAACTCCATTATTAACAACTGTGTAATGTTATTTTTTCACGATAATAGATTGATTCATTATATATTTTTAGAATTATAATCTGATAAAATAGTATTATTTATATATACCTACAACAAAAATTTAAACTTAATTAATCGAAATCCCAACGAATAAACTTTTAGTCAAATTACTGATGATTACTTATTTTTATAATAAGGACATAGGTAGGTAGGTACCTAATTTAAAAATACATTTATATTTAAATAAACCATGATATTATATTTTACCTGTAAATATTATCTATTATAAAAATGGTGCGGTAAGTATTCTACACTATACTGTATTATGCATTATATACAATAAGACATAGATTCAAAATATGTGTTATTTAATAATATGTCTATGATTATATATTAATAATTTAGGATCTAGCACCTGCAATTGTTATTTATTGAGTGAGTTCAATTAAATATTATATATGATAAAGAGCTCTATGATATACATATAATATTAGAATACAGTATGGTAAAATCTTACAATCAACTGACACTTGCTAAAACATAGTGCAATACATAATAGTATGAAACAAAATATTGGAATGATACAACATTATACAGGTCTGTCATAACAATAAGTAATGCATGTCAATAAATTCACACTAGATTCGCCTATTAATTACATTCGGAAATAATATTGGTTAAAAAAACTACTTAGCTTATAAATGTAGTATAATCAACATAACTGAATATATTAATTGAATTAATATTCTCGATTATTATTATTATTTCAATTTCTATAATTAAAATTAGATGAACGATCAGTAGCGTTAATGATTCAGTAACATGAACTGATAAATTTCTTAATATTATACTTTAGTAAAAATATGCATTTCAAAATTGTTTCAATAACTGTAATCAAGTAACAATAATATAAAATAATCAATTTATATCAGAAACATTACATTATATCTAGCATATTAATTATGTATTCGTCAAATATTTTAAATCTCTGTTCCATAATTGAAAAAATCTGATAGACGAAAGGGTTAAGCAGAAAAAGCATATAAAATTAGTTTAAATGGTATAAAAATTTACTTTATTTAATAGTTTGACTTTTAAAATTAGTTGAATCACTAATATATATTAATCATACTGTTATATACTATTCTTAATAACATTGCGTTACAGTATATATCGTGGGAGTGACCCATAAAAATAGATCAATGATACAACAAATGTCTGAAATAATTAGTAACTTTTAATTGCTATGCCTACTGTACTTACTAATAAACAGAGGGACAATACTAGATATATCCATCTTTCCCGGAGGCGCTTTTCCACGGCGACACAAGCCCTGCAACTCATTAGTCATGAGCTTATCTAATAGATTTTTTACGATAGCTCTAATGTGATCTCCTCCACCTAAAGACAGCCAATCGATCTATAAATACAAGACAACATTAGCATTACCCTTCTATAAAAGTGTAAATTTACACTTACATATATACAACAGACTTAAAATATGTATTCAACATTAAAAAAATGTATAAAAACAAGATATATTTTGCCCTTTTAAAATGTTACAAGGGATAAAATTGATTAAAACTGTAAAGACAATGAATATAACATAAAGTCTGTCAAAAAACATAATTTATTGCAAAATTTTAAAATGTAATGGATTCAATTAAAAGATAACACTATAGAAGTAATACATTAGTTAATAACGGTATCAGAATTTATTGAATGAAAAATGACATATTCATAATAAAATAGTTCAAAGGGCAATCTCAAAGTATAGCAATAAATTTGAACCACCTAGCGTAAATATTTAATATATAAACAGGGTGAAGTACATTATGCCTATATTGAATTCCCAATTACCACATGAAAAATACTATATAGACAATATTTGATATATTATAAAAATTTCGAATTTTGGGGTCACAGTTACGTTTGGTCATTTATACATAATGAATTTCACAGGAACTTACAACAGTCTGCTTGAACTGGGGCTCAGCTGCAGTTTTTTTATAAAAGAAGCACACTCTTCAAGTGTATTGAGCTGTTTCAGGTTGTACGCTTGATTAACATCAGGTTGGCCCCCATTGTTTCTGTTCACTACTCGCAATAGTTTAGTGATGTCGGATTGCATATTAGCCAATGCAGTGTCCTGATTGGCCAACTTTTGAAAAAGTGAAGCTGAAAATGACAAAATAATATACATTTAATCGATGAAAGGAAACAGTAACTTTAACAAAAGATTACGATTAAAATAGACTTTTCGAATTTTATTCACAAGACAAATAAGAGATTTATACAAACAAAAACACATAAGTATGTAATTACTCACTGACAAATTGTCTTGGCAATAAAATGTTGTCACCATTTAACTCCAGATTAGCTTGACTAGTAGATGGCTGTAAATAATACATATATTTGCAGTTAGCATAAGTAAACAGACACTCATTTTATTTAAAGATAACTATAATGTTGAAAATTATAAAATAAATTACATAAAGATACCAAATATTAAACATTATATTATTATGTTAATAGTAAAACATGATATTAAACATTTTGAATATTCAAGTAGCAATAGACGTAGTGTTAATGATTAAAAAATGGGCTATGGTGTAACAGCTTGAAGAGCATTCTTTACGTGATGCTCTAATACAGAATAATAGGTAAATCAATATAACCTTAAATATCAAGCACGAACTTACCGACGAATTTTTGGTGACTACTGAGGGGTTTTTTGGGTGAGTACGAGACAACGAGGAAGCAAAGGGAGACGAGGACTGAAGTGGAATCTCCTGCAATATAAAAACAATAAGGAGAACTATTAAGTATTTAAGTTTTTATATCTCGTTGTTTTCTTTAAATCCCAAAAATCTACTCTAATTCTCATGGAACAGGGCATGTGGGTGCAGCCATTTAGGCTAAAGATTATATAATATTAATAACATGCTAAAATAAATGTTAAGTATAATTTGTTTACATGGAATTATCTATAAATGTTTACCTGAGAAAAAAAACGACTAGGAGGCAATGGTGGAAGTGGTGAAAGGCGAGGTGAGGGCTCAAGCGCAATCTCCTATAATATAATAAATCAGTAGAAATAATATATGTAAATGGCTATACAAAAAACTAATATAACAAATTTTATTAAAATCAGTTATTTTACAGTGGCACTTCAATAATAGTTTACCTGCCTAGTTATATCATTCGTCAATATAGCCTCAAAAACGCATGTATGTATGTAACAAACAATATAAAAAAGTCTATAAAATAGAGGTTAAAAATGGAGATAAGTAATATAAGAGTAATACAACACAGCAGATATTGATCGAATAGCACTATGCAATATTTGACTATTGTGTCTGGTCCAATAGTCATGATCTGATTGAATAGATACTACTAACTATAGAACAAACATTAATTTTTTAATGGAGTATAATTTTATTCTACCTATCTGAGCTCAATTATTAATTTAAATATCTTACCTGTCGAAGACAATTATTTTCCTTTAAAATGGATTTCATATGAAAAAAAGCAGCACCCTCCTGATCAGACTCTGCGCCAGTTGAATCCACTTCAGTACTGATATTCTGTAAATTAAAGATATATGTGAAATATTCATATATGTTGCCATCATTGTACTCTATATTATAAAGAACTGTTTTAAAAACTGAAAATAAAAGTTGGATTGGTCAACTTTGTATGGTGAATTAATTAAATTATGCAACTAATTTTCACTGTTACTCTCAAAGTAAGAATTAACATGAATTAACACTTTCAATTCTCTATGTATGCAGTTTTGTACTAGTTATACTAAATACTAAGTCCATGCTAGAATTTTGAAAGTTAAAATAGTCAATAATAAATACATTAAAAATATATAATACTATAACTAAGTTGATTTTATCTATGCTCATTTATCATTGTATAGGTAAAGAGAAAGAAAAGAGTGAACACTCATGCATCATTAATTTGGTTAATATTTTTCAATCTATTACAAAAATTAAATTTTATTAAAAAATATCAATTGAACCATTAACCTAAACAACATAATGAAACAAACTATATATGTACATAGACTCACATTTAAAACAGGCATTTTCTGCCTACATGCAGCTCGACGTGTTCGTTTTATCATTTTCATTAGGCCCCTTAGACCTAATTTTTTTTCTCTTTGACAAGTTAGTAAGCGGTCAATAGTAATTGTATTGTCCACTGACAATTCACAAACTTGGAGTATGTGGCAATCATACATGCTCTCTTCATAGAAGGCCTTAGCTGGCAAAAGCTGAGTTTGGCAAATGGCCTGCCAGTCACTAAATGAAAATGATGCCATATTATCTGGAAGTTGAATCCCTGGCTCTTCCACCTCTAAAATCGTTTTGTCAGACGAAAATCGCACAATAAAATTCAACTGAAAATTAAAACATTAATATTTATTAAAATAAATTTACTACAGTTGAAATATATATACATTTTATCAATTTATTATATAAATACAAAAAACATTTATTTTTGTTTTGAAAAATATAAATGTAATAATTGTAATATATAATATATAATTACCCTAGGTAATTAGGATTCACCAATGGAATAATAAGGTAGCTTTCAATAAGCTGAGTTGAATCCAAAACGGAGAAACACTTAGATAAGATCTTTGAAACAACTTCAGTATCTGTTTTTCTGTACAAACCACATGAAAATGTGCTGGAAGGATAGGGATAGGTATAAATATCTTTCAACAACTTTGTTAATAATCCAGTACAACAGTTTGATTCAAAATCAAATGATGTGGCAGAGACAACCCCCTTTTCAGTAAGATAAAATTCTCCTGGGGTTAGATGCAAACAAAATGGTTTCCCAACATTTGTTAACTCTTCCAATTCACTTATTCTGTTGATGGCTTGCTGAAGGGGCCCTTTGTTTCCTCTAATCCGCCTACCAAGTCTATGGAGATAATTCTCAAATGGGAAGCTTGACCAAAAATCAAGACAACCAAGCTGCTTACAGTATGAGACAAGATGGATAAGGCAGTGAATAGAGTAAATAAGTTGATCATGGCCATAAAATGTTGAAAACTGTTCAACAAATCTTCTTAAGCAAGCCTCTGCCTGAGTTAGGTACGATTTATAGTGTGGTGAACATAAACAATAAATAGAAAAGTGCAAGAGACAAAAATGATTGAACATTTCATTTGGAAGAAATTCCTTCAATGAGAAAATTGATATGTACAATAAAAATGTCCGGAATTCAGTTGCCTTATCTCTCTAGATCCTCCAATCCTCTGATTTTACGATGAAATTCTTTTGGAAGAAACTTGCCTAAGTTAACAATTTTCTCAGACATCCGGATTTTTTGATTGGCTGACAAACGTACCTTCTTAGTTTGCTTCAATGATGTTAAGAACCATAATTTCAGCATTCTTTTCATAACTCCTTCCAAGACAAGATGCATATACTCAGTTGGGACAGCAGAAACCATTGGAAGAATTTCAAGCAATGGAGATTGTAATATAATATGGTTGATTTCATCTCCATTAGCAAATGCTGCATCAGTTCTTAGTTCAGCAAGGAGATCTGGGTATAACATTCTTCTGCTATGTTTATCATACACACCATGTTGACGACAAGAATCACATGCATGGTAACCACTATGAGATTTGGTACCTTTGATGAAAGACCTTGCCGGAGCATCACATATAACACACAATAAGCGTAGCAAAATTGATTCATTGTCATAAGATTTAGCACAACTGCTGAGACCTTTATACTCTCTGATGAAATCATGTAAATAATCACAAATCGATTTGGGTTTCTCTACTCCACAATACAATGCTATTACAAAAGGATCTTTTACAATTGATTCATTTACAATGCCTAAAATGGGCCAGAAATTTCTTTTTGAGCTCTTGAACAGTGGTGCTCCATCAATATTGACCTTCAGAGTCACCAACTTTGCATTCAATTCAGATGCTTCGCCTTCTAACTGCTGATATCTTTCACCCATGTCTTCTAATGTTTGCAAACCTAGTGCAATGGACTTTTTCAAGTTGTTCTCAATTCCAAAGTATGCCAATTCTCCTGAACCACATCTAGTTGTTTTAATGTTAGAGGTATCTGTTTTCAGCAATGTTGAAGCACTGAGTGGAAGATTTGGGATAAGACCTTGTAAGATATGAAGAATAGAAGTGAGTGCAATGTGTGTAATATTGTTCTCAATTGCCCATATTTTAATCTCATCAACTTTGTCAACAAATATCTCTTCATCATCAGTAACTAATCCTTCCTCATCCAGTGAGACATGTCCTCCAATAACGGAGACATCCAAATCATCTTCATCAGAAGAAAAGTCATTGTTAGAAAAATTGCTTTCATCACCAATACTAATATCAATATCCAAAGCAATATGTTCATCAACAGTGTCAAAAACTTCTCCTTCAACTGATGCTTTAAAAACTTCAGCTACACTATCTTGAACTGTTTTGTCTTTCCGTCTTTTTATTGTTGATCGAATAGTTATATCACTACATGACAGCCTTTTTCTCTGGAAATAAAATAAGCAGATTGTTTAAAGTCTAACTAATAATATTGAACACATGCTGAATATAAAAGTTTGTAATCTACTTTTTTGTTCATCATATTGTTATATAATTAAGCACTCAAATAAGTAATAAAATAATTTTTTTAAGAAATGTTATTTTTCTCGAAATAAATTATCAAATTGAATTTGTGCTATGTATATTATATAAAAACAATTTGCCTTCTGATGTTGCCTAAAAATGAATTTTTATTTTGTTAAATATTAAATACAGATGTCTACATACATATTCAATGGCATAGGTACTTACCTATCTACATTATAGTTTAATCAAGTAAAAGTAATGTTAAATAAATATTATGCTAGTCTTTTTGATGAAATGCAGAAAAGTGATTACATCAGAAATTAAGGAAAATTATAATAATAACATATTTTTAATCCACTAATTTATTTAAATTGAAGTCAGTTTGAAAATATATATTAAAGTTATTGTAATTGGTTCTTACTTTTAAAAAAATTCTTTATTATTGCTAATAAAAACTAACAAGAAAAAAATTGTACAGTTTGGCATTTGTAGTCAGCAGACTAAAACTAAGATCATAATTAATAATGACAGACATGGATAATTATCTATCTCAGGTACATACCCAAGTCAAACCATATCAACAGCTTATTAATTTGATATTTACAAAAATGTATTAAGAATAGGTAGATATATAGATAGTAATTTTTTAAACAACTGTCAAAATATTTAATTTATTAATGGCAGACAGGTTTTAGGTTTTGTGTACACAGTTTTGGGTATGGTAGATTTTTAGGTATGTGATTAAATTTACAAAAAAAGAAGGAACCATGAAACTAAGTAGAAACATGAAGCTATTTTACTAAATGGCCCCCTTAAAATCATCTAAAAAGAAGTAAATACTTTTTAAAAGAAAAAATCACATCTCTGATTTAGTAGAGCTGAGTGCTGCCACACCCCAAACAACATCATCTGCAATTGCATGTAATAAACATTAATAAATATATTTTGAAATTATTCAATTAATAATATGAAAAGATAGATATAACATTATTATAAACATCTATTACTTTTTTTCTAGTCAAATTTAGATTTTTATGTATTTATATTTCATATTTTGAGCTAAACATTACTGCATTTTGACAGGCATTGATATCAATGGAATTAAGGAATAATGTTGTTTAAAACAATCTATTGTCAATATATTTACCTATTTTAACAGGTTTTTATATAGTCTACTCTGCTTAAACTGGACACCCATAAATCTAAACATATCATCCAGTTTATACATCGTCCAATTTATGGAAAGTGAAAAAGTCAAGGCCATGGTACTGTAAAATCTCAAATATAAGTTGCACGTGTGTATAAGTCGCACCCATAAGTATAGATGTTGTTGTAATGCAAAAATGTATACTCCTATGTATAAGTCGCAGCAGACAATATGGATAAATGATCTGAGATGTGTTTGATAGTAATGTGTGCAAACAGCCTGTATCAATTTTTTTCCTACTATTATTAGGTACCTAGGTACTTAGTCTCGCCACTATTATTGCTATTGGTAGATGACTCACACACTGCTGCACATGTAACTTGTGCACATCTGTATATAAGTCTAGGTACCTACCAATTGAGCATTAATTCAATCAGTTATCACGTTCCCTATGAGAATATTAGTTAAACAAAAACCTACTCACAAAAGTCCCACCCAGAACTGTTGGCTAGTTTTCTAGTGGAAAAAGGTGCAACTTATATTTTTTATGGTAATCCAAATTTATTTCTACAAGACACATATTCTATATACCTAGGTATAGTATAATTGAGAAAAGTCAGTAATGGTTCTCTGCTTTGTACAAAATTTCATGAGACAAAGCATCACTGAGGAAAACCAAGCCTGAGTTTACCACTTTTTGTTTACCATCCATTGATAGGGTTGACAATGTCCTTTGAAGCACTTCAACCATGTCAATGGCCTGCAGATTAAAATTGAAAAGGCATCCAGATTACACATAGCTAAATACTGTATAAGGGACTGCAAGAAGCATCCGGTTTATAGGTGCTATTTAATATAGGAAATATTGGTTCTTTATCTGGCATCCAGTTTGAACAATTGTCCAGATTGGGCATACCTGGTTTAGGCAGAGTAGACTGTATATCAAATTAGTAAACTCTCAGTATGGTTTAATGTTACTATACAAAAAAGTCAATATATATTTTATACAAACATTACAAATTACACAACTGACTGTATTTAGGCATACCACTACCAGCCCTTGACATTAATTCCAATGACCAAAATAAATAATAACTTATTTGAAACCATTAAAACAATGATCAATATATCCTGAAAAAATGACTTTATTAAGCCAGGTTCATACACATATTATAAATCCCAAAATTTCCAAACTTTTAAAGACCAACTGTGATCAACAAAACATTAAATAACATCACTCATAAAACAAAACATTGTTATGCTCATAGTATAATAGGTATTTATTGATTACTGAAAAATACAGAACATGGTTAAAATAATACATAAAGTTCCAACAAATTAGAAGTTGAAATACACAACATCACTTATAAAAGAAATATTGTTAATAAAAATGGATCACAGATAAGAATGAATAAATTAATCTTTAATGAATAGAAAGTTGGAATACACAACATTACCTATTTTACAGATGACATTACCTGACAGATTTATTATACCTAGTACCTATACATGCAACACTTTGTACTAAAAAGGTCATTTTAACCCAATTTTTAAGTTTATTTTATGTAATAAAATGTTTGTGGTAATGTTAACTTTTTGTTATATAATATTACTATAGCCCCCCCCCATTTCCAAAACTCTTCTGCTTGTCCTGCATATGATAGCATCTCCTTGGTAATTGACACTAGTCTTTCTTAAGGTGACAGGGCCTCATGCTAGAGATTTTCCACAATTGTTTCCTTGTTGAGGCTGAATCAGTCTTCATGATAATTCACTAGCTTTCAAAGATGTCTTTTTATTTTGGCCTAACTAACTTGGCCTAAATCAAGTTGACAAAAAAGAATACAACATAATTCATATATATATGAAGATGTGACTGTACTGTTGGGTAACAAGTCAAGCTGTACAGTACATGAGACAAGTCTGTAATGCCAAGGAATGCCTGTCAAAACGTCACTAAGTCATAATGTCACCAAAATGAGTCAAAACATCACAAGTCAAAATGTCACCAATAGATGTCTACTATAGTATTATCTATAACAAAATATATATAGAATTTCTAACCCATTTATTTATTCATGAATTTTAATTTAATAAATCACATTCAGAATTAATAAATGAATTGACTTATATGCTTTTGAAATATATATTATGTATTTAAGGATAATATTCAAAATTTGTTTCTATTTGCTAACTCAATAAAAGGATTCTATCTTTAAACAGAGTTTTACTGGATTAAAGTTGAAATCACACAGTAAGTATATAGTTAGCCACTATTTATACTCTATAAATTAAAGTTTTGTATTGAGAATAAGTTGTCTTTGGGTTTTGATTTGGTAACATTTTGACATTATGACTTGCATCCTACCCTAGTATGTAAAGCCTTGACAAACAACAACCCAGTAAACCAACCAACATATTATATTAACAGAGGTTGCTAGAACTAGAAGAAATGTGTCAAGTCATACATAGGTCAACTCGTAAATGGTAACACAATAGAATATGTTTGTAATAATATTAAAAGATGTTATATTAAAGCTTTGTTATTTACAGAACAGACTGTCTATCCTTTTACCATGTGTTCTTCAAAATATTTACTTTGTTGTTTAACAAATACAATTTACAAGATATCAAGTTTTATAGACTAGTGTAATTATTTCTAAAATAAAATATTTTTATATGCAGTAAAACTTCATGCATAAAATATAGGATATAAAACATTGTTTCAATCTTGCATATGTTGTGTGTTTGAATTTTATTATTTAAAAATGTACACAACTGGTCAGACTCAGGCTGACCAGTTAGGTACATTTTATATAGAGACATAATTATTATTAATTATTGTGAAAATTATTATTTAAAAATGTACGCAACTGGTCAGACTCCAGCTGACCAGTTAGGTGCATTTTATATAGACATACCATGGTGAAAATTATTATTTTAAAATGTATGCAACTGGTCGGACTCAGGCCAACCAGTCAGGTACATTATTTTATATGTGATACATATGATATGCTATTTACTTATGAATTATAAGAAATAAAATGTTTTAAAATGAATTTGTTCAATAATTAAAGAGGGTAAAATAAAATAAGTTTATTTTTTGTTAAATGGTAAAAGTCCATAACTGGTCAGCCCAGTTAGGTGCATTTATAAATGTACACAACTGGTTGACCAGTTGGATACATTTCAAATGTACCTAACTGATTGACCTTAAACCGACCAGTCCCGGACTGGTCAGTGTACTCAACTGGTCATCAACATATACATTGCATTGAAAATTTTAGGCACTTTTTCATTATTACAGGACAGCACGATATAATTTAGATCAATTATAATAATAATTATAATAATTTTTTTGCAGATATTAAATTTTTGTGGATATGAAAAAAATAAATTTGAGCAGATATGAAATAGCAAATATAATATATAATAATATGTTATAATATTATTATAAAAAATGAAAAGTAAATGTTAAGTATAAACTATTTCTTTTTATTACATAGCAATTATAATATGTATTTATTTACATATAAATGAATTTGTTATAAACAACAAAACAACATAATAACCAAAAATACTATTTTAAAGCTGATGGAAAACAACACCAGTCCCCTCATATTACATTCTAAAGCCCCCGCTAACCACCCTTCATTTTAGCCATCTACAACATCCATTTATATGTAACATCCATTTTTTATAATACTATTATAACATATTATAATAGCTATTTCATATCTGCTCAAATTTATTTATTTAATATCCCCAAAAAATGTGATTAACAATTTAAATATAATTGTGCTAAATTAAACCTGGCTAAAAAATCCTGTTGTCCAGTAATAATGAAAAAGTAACAAATTTTATTGAATAAAAAATCATTTTGTTTTAATAAATTTAATGAAAATTGGTGGTGAAAAAGTAGTATTAAATAATTTGTTTCAATTAGTTTTAAGAATAAATATATATATTCATACAAGTTAACATGCATAAGTTATCCATAATAATTAATTTATTGGATATCTCCATTTCCCGCATTAAATTATTTTTTGTCTTTTTTTTTTAATTTGTAAAATTAAGTTAGAAATATAAATATTAATTACTACTAGTATTAATGAATATTAATAAATAACTTAATGAATAAATAATAATGCTGTTTAAATTATTAGAATCTAAATTGCATGCCATGAAAAGAACAAGTGGTGCACTCTTCAACACTTACCTACAGGAATTTCAAATTACAGGTGTCAAATTATGCCAAACAATGTCTTTGGGAATCTCCTCTATTGGATTTGACATTACTATGCTTAATTTGTCCATGTTTATTTTCTTGTATTATTTCTGACTTCTGTATCATGCCTTTCATGTATAATAAATACTTATTTATGGATATGTTTCTTACTTAATTATAATAAATAAATCAACAAAAAAATTATGTTACTAAATAAACAAAAAATAATTTAATGCGGTAAACTTACTTGGAGATAACCAATTTATTGCCTGTATATCTCAAAATGTGGTAATCTTAAAGATTCCAACATTAAACTATTTTTAGCGCTTTTTATTTTAATAAACCGGGATTTAATAAAATATTCATTATTTTAATTATTTTTAACGTTTTTATATATACATATACATATATTATGTTATATACC
>JAYRBW010152575.1:0-35929 GCA_036023295.1 Invenusta paracnida | reverse complement strand
ATAAATTCAAGAAACAAGTCGCCTAACAAGATTCTTGACGACAATTATTTCTTAAACGAGTTTCAACATTAATAAATTCAAGAAACAAGTCGCCTAACAAGATTCTTGACGACAATTATTTCTTAAACGAGTTTCAACATTAATAAATAACGAATAAGTTATCATTATATAGAAACTGTAATTGCCCCCAAATAAACATTTATTTTTCGATTGAAGGATGTCTTTATATAATTAAACCAATACTTTGTGAACATTTACAAATACGTAAATTTTATAAACATAGTTGACATTTTATTGTCGAAAAACTATTTATATCACCTGAAGAAATAATAAATTATATATTTTAAACTTGTAAATTGTTTACATTTTGACATGTATTTTTGATTTCTTAAACCAGCTATATAAGGCGTGTTCGTTAAGAAGAAGTGTGACATTAACTGTCATGTGATTATTAAGTTATAATTGTGTACATATTATGATTTCAAAAGTAGTATTTAAATGAGCTTATAGCCCTTGAGATGCATCCATCATCACGTTTGTTCCCAATTATGGATTCTGTCATAAAATAACCTACACATTCGAATTTTAATCTCAGATATTAAATTTACTGCAGTATAAGTAATTCTTTAAAATGAAATGCGATGTGCGTGTAAATAAGTAATTCTTGGTATATATATAATACTGAATAATATGACATTTGAAGTAACAAAACATATATAACATATCACTATACGCACCAGAATTATTGACAGAAATTTAATTGCAACATAAATCTTACACATTACATATAAAGGCTTTTTGTTTCAAATGCATATATCGATGACTAATATTGTGCGGTATATTATTATCGGAGGTCAAATTGTTAATAAATAAAAATAATAAATCATTAGAAAGACGCATTACTAGCTTGATATATGTATATATATATTATTTCACACACATAGGTATACTTCCCTTATTTGAGGCGTGCTGTGAAAGCTCAATTTTGCCATTCATGTTGGCACATATATTACGGAGTATATGTATAAGCACTAAGAATTAGGTATAAGTAAATTCTTTTTTACAAATACAATGCTTAATACCAAAATGTTGAATGGATATATTGTAATATTTAATACAATTGACAGTCCAAATAATACCAAAATTACACGGTTTACTTAAGAAAGTAAAAACTGTCTAAAAATAGAACTTAAAACCTTTACATTAAATATGTAGCTACAAGCTACAATGCCGTTTTTTCAATAGAATTATATACTTGTAAAAAATCAGGGTAAATAAGCTATTTTAATGTTAAAATCATATTTAACAACTATTTGATAGCGAAATATAAAGCAAAATAAAACTTCATTATACATTATTATCGATAAGAGTGGCAATTATTTCACCGTCGCCTATCTTCATCCTCAATCATTAATAATTACATTATCGAATCAAGCGCAACTTATACTGATTGTAATTTCCTCGTCCAAATTTTCATGTTTTACTTGCTGCCGAAACACTATACCAATATAAGTCTACAATAGCTTCAACAATTTTCAGACATTATTATCGACAATTATTGAGTGGAAATAATTATTATTCAACGAATTATTTGTTTGAATGAAGGCGAACCAATTTAAACGGATCAGGAAGGATATATATTTTACGTAAATCAGTAAACAAATGATTGTCGTCTGTAATTAGCAGGCTATAATTATACCCTGTTACTAAACGTGCAGCTTCTGTTCAGCTTTAAAACAAGTCCACAACGTTAGCTGTTGCTATTAAGTGACTAAGAGGAGTAACACACTATAATTATAGAGCCAAGTTTAGGGGTGCACCTATAGAGAACAGCGGCTTTTTAAACAACAAATTGCATATTTTGATAACGAAATAGCTAAAATTAAATCTAAATATCGAAGGTGTATGATACATATTTATAATTAACACAAAGCTGAAACCTGCAAAAATTAATTACTCAAAAGAAATATACTATTTTTTATCTAGAATGTTTCCTATGTAGCTACTATACACGAATGAAATTATAACTCAAAATTAAGTGCCTCTCACATCTGTTTATAAATTGAACAATTTATAAATTTTGTATAAATTATTATCTATGGACATATTATATGTGTGTTTGTTAGCTGTCTTTTAGCACGATTTTTAAGAATTTACTCTATTTCCTATATAAGTAAGTTTGGTATATCACTTAAATGTTACTAGACCAGAGCATGTTGTGATGGCGTTAATTTCTTATTTTTAGTTCTACATATACATAGATTCTATAAAAACGTGGATTTCGTGAGAATACTAAATATCTATCCCACTGTGGGGATGAACGAAATTCACTGTTGACACAGTATGATCCACAGATATTAATTCCCTGATTTATAACTGTATATGCCGAGCGAGGGAGCAATATAGAGATGACGTAATGCTTCCTGCACAAGACATTGCTGTACTCATCTAATAAGCTTATTATATCGGCGAAACTGATGCTCACTGAATCAGAATTGATTAGTGCTATTTAGGAACTTATTTAATTGTAATAACTGCACATATAGAATAGTATGGTAATTAATTTAATATGATTCTCTTAGCGAATGTTGACGTAAATTAGATCATTGATAGTCGCGGGCCGTGTCGCGTAACTCTGATGCTCACCCAAACACTTCCTTGCTTTGCTAAAATTAAGTTAACAATTGGGAACGACACAGAAATTTGAAAACACATACAATGCGCTTATTTTCAAAAAGTTGGAAATATTTCAACATACAATTAATATATGTAATTATAATGAAGCTCTGTATATTGAGACTATAGTAAATAGTAAATTTGTTCTGTCAAATTCCTGTTTACTTGTCACGATAACGGAAAACCATACTTCAGTACCAAAACCACATCAACGTCTTGGAAAAATGACAATTTACAGTAAATGAAAATTTAAACGAGACGCTGCTAAAAGTAGGTACAATACAATTTTATCGAATATATATATTTATATTTTCCATTAATATCACACTATCTTAATTCGGTTGAATAATGTTTTAAAAATAATACTAGTCTATATTATGGTCGGGTTATACTTGATATACGCAATGGGATATTATTTATTATTTCTATACATATTTTATAACGTTTTTCTTCTTGGAAACGTAGCCCTATATACCATTATTCTTGTGTGTTCATGATAATGTAAAGTTGGGATATTATGTGAAGTAGCACTGCATTCAAAACTCTATAACTGAATTATTTATAGATTTAGAAGTTTTATCCTCGTTATTTTGTTATTTAGCTTGATAGTTATAGCTTTATGGTATATTGATTAAGTAAATATTGACGAAGCCTATTAATGTTTCACTTTTTACTTTAATTAACAGTAATAACATAATTTATTATTATTAAAACCAGGAATTATATTCGATGTTATCAATTTACTGCAGTTATTACATTATAGAAATGTCCCACTATGATTATGTTTTGTTTGTAAAGTTTACTGACATAAAACCTGAAAAGAAATATTAAACAAATGACGTCAACAATATGAAAGGTATATCTTAACAGATACAGTCAGACGAAATAAAATTATTTTAAATGTCAGTGTTGAAGAAATATCGGGAAAATTAATTCAACTGAACTTTAAAATTAATTTACAATGTATACAAAAACATTTCTGCAAAATTTGTATTGAATATTTTTGTTAGCTAAATTTGTATTACTACATTCATTTCATTCAGAAGTTTGTTTTGATTTATGATATATAAGATTGAGAACTAATTATAGATTCATTTCTAAATTGGCAGTAAATTATTCTGTAAGGAATAGTTTAATGTATCTAAGTTGACATGGCATGCTAAATATAATTTTAGCTCTAACGTCTCCTTGGGTAAGTATTCTCTTTCATTCTATATATTTATTTCTATGCATGATAAATAGAATCAATATAGAGAATCAATTCCGGCTGTGTTCCTCAAACTGCTGCACATTTGAGAAGACGGTACTAAATGCACAATTATGTAACATAATAGGAAAAGAGCTTATGCGGGATCATTACTGATAAATGGGATTAAAATATGAACTGACAAGCAATAATTGTCAAAATCTCCTGTTTTATACGCGAGTTTTAATATATGTATATATAATGATTTATACATTATCCGCACACAATTAGAGACATGGAATTTAGAGCAATTGTTACTATCTAGTCACTTAAATCTCACAATATCTGGGTAATCTAGGCAGCCGTCCAGAAATAACTTTCCGGCCCAAATTTACAGAAATGTTAATGTGACGATCTTGATAATGTTTCATGTAAATAATAGGAGCAGCTATAATTTTTTAATTAAACACTTCTTGTTACCCAGTCCCTGTATAACGTATCCGTGTACCATGTTTTCTTATTTCGTTATCGATTTATGTATTGATTTAAATACTGAATGTAAGACAATTTCTTGAGCTCTACTCGACAATAGTCCACGCTAAAATCCTCCAACTCACCACACTCTTCCGATGTGGAGAGGGCGTTCGCGACTGAGGACTCGATTTCTCGTCATCCTCGTGTGAGAGATGGTAGGTGTTCTGCTTCTTACTTGACGAGAAGATCCGCGAGAAGAGGTTTCGCTTCCATCGAGTTGGTCGTACTAGATGGGCATCTGCACTAGCCCGTCGATGGTAGTCTGGTGAGGGCACTTCCATATCTCTTCTTATCGAGATCCCGTTCTGAGGACTGTAGGGCGGCCCTGTGTCCCCTTTGGAGCTTAGCCCTGGGCCGCGGGGGCTCTGAGGGCTCTTGGGGGAGCTGGTGCCGGATATTGATTGCAGCTGTTCCAGCATTGAGAGGTTCTGTGGGGATGGGAAGAGAATGTATATTGCTTGTAAAATAATCATATATGATTAATCCCCCTTAAAGCTTTAATTCACCGCCTTATAAAGCCCATTTTAATAGCTTAATCGTGTTGTATTTACTTTATCATTATCTCTCAAGTGTTTAATTAAGCTTCTTTGGTATTCTTTTTGCTCTTTCTCGATTTTGCTCATTCTACTCACTAATCGTTAAATGACTTAGTATGTGTTTCTGTTTTTAAATGTATGACCCCTAGATTATAGTATATTAAAAAATAGCAATAAATACTTATAAAAGCATTCTTATATATATATATAAACAAACATTGTATTCTCTGAAAGAATCGATGTCAATTAAAATCAATAAAACAAGAATACGTTAATTTAAAATCATTTTATTATACATAAAAATAAGGCGTTGGTATTATTCAAACATTTTATTTTCCATAATTGAAAATCACGGAGTAAGTTGAAATTTCTTAGTAATAGTCGATTTCTTTTAAGCTGTATTAACAATGAATAATATTTAGAGATAAAAGGAGTTCATGACAACGATAACTTTTCTTTTTTGATTAAAATTGTTCTTACAATGTGCATTAGGAATATTTCATTTCTTACTTTTGTATGATAGTGTGTTATTTTATAGTAAAGATTATTCTCAATTTTAATTTCAAAAAATTAATGTATGCAGCTTAAAGAAAACAAATCTTTTATTATAACTTTTTATTTAAACGTTCCTTGGAAATAGTTTGAACTGTAAACATATACACAGAACATTGCTTAAATAAATAGTACCTACACGAGGAGGCGTTTTGCTTCATCCCTACACATTTAGTTTTGATGAGAAACACTTCTTTCCTTAAGTGAACAGACAAGTCATTCCGGAAAAAGAGTTTCGTATCTTTATCCCTTTCCTAATGTTCACCAATAGGGCCCATGGAAAATTCTCTCCAAAGTATAAGAAAAAAGTCTTCTAATCAACAGTTTCATCTTTAACTGCAAATCAACCTTTCCAGTGCTTTTTGTTATTCTGCTGTCTATTTCAAATTGACTGACATGCTCACTTGAGAATAGAGTTGTTTACGAAGCAATAGCATAACTTATAAGTTTTATTCTCAAGCCCAATTTGAGAGAAGTCATTTGGTGTTAACGATTTATATTTTAAATCGGAATGTGTCTCTGGAAACTCTGTTTAAATATTCTCGTCTGTTTATCATTTTTTACTGTATACAATATTTTTTTTAATAATGTAAATCAATCAATATTAATTTTAATAATCCGGTGTTATAGTTAGAAATACACGAAAGAAAGAAAAAAGTTAATTTAGGACTGATATTTTATTCAGCAGAGTTTAAAATAATTTGAATTAATTCTGCCGTATATCATTTTACAAACTCAGAAGTCTTAAAAATATGAATAATACAACATTTATGTTTAAAATTAGAAATGAAAATTTATTGTAATACACTTAACTGCAAATAAGATATATATGCTTTCATAAGTTTGCAATTATAGACATACAATATACATATATATACCTATACTACAGTCATGACAGATTTTTCTCGTTTTTAATGAGTTTTACTAAAATTGAAAACCAAGAAACGGCACATATGTTTAATATACTTCAATATATAAATGTATTATGGGCATGCCTATACTGCATACTTGCAATACTAAATAATAGATATTCTACAGGTGCCCCGCAAAAAATGTAACTATTTAAAAATATAAAAAATATAATTTGTGCTTTTTAATTGAATTGAGGGAAAACTGAATATTTTATTAAAATGTAATTGTGTGAATATATTTGGAGCATGATAAATATTATACAACATTATGCAAAAATATGAAAACTTATGAAAAATATAAGTTGTGCCCACAAAGAATGCAACTAAAATAAAACATATTTTATTTTGTTATTTACGGTTAAATACGGTTATTTCGCACTTTTGAGCTTACATATTCATTATTTTGTTTCACGTAATTCATTATTGGTAAATCTTTCAGATTAAAAGATCTCAAAAGAATTAGACACACAGCAAAATAATACTATCTATCAATTTTTATTAGCCAAAAAAGAAATATATTATTTCAAGGGTCTAACTAAATAGGTTTAACTAATTATAAATATGTATGCTTAAAAAACGATTAATTCGTAATATAAAGTTAAATTTTATATGAAGTTAAATGTTGGAGCAATGATGCTGAGAGGATAGAACTGAAGGTGACCCCTTCATCGAGGTGTGTGAAGGTGGTGAGTTCGAACCCGGTTTGGTATGACTTGTTCCCCTTAAATGCCTTTTTATTGTGCATTTTTTGTTTTAACAAAAACATACAGTTTATATTTTGGAAATAATGAAATTATACAAGTATAGTTACACCAGTAAGAAAACAAATTTGGACAAAATAATAATTATAGAATTTTTTTAAACATTTATTAATTGACAGATATACAAATATGGGCTTTTCTCTGAACATATTTTTATGATCCAATGTTTACTTATTATACATGCCATTATTAAGAAACAATACATTAATTTTAAATTGGAACTATTTAAGTGTACATTAATTTTCCTATTCTGTGACAGGTATCTTTTTTCTGGATCGCTTAACAAGTTTCGACTTTATTCTAAAATCAAATTAATCTGTCTTGTATTTTCAATTTTATTTTGAGAAAAATTGGATATAAAAAGCCTTTTCCGTACAGTATTTATATTTGAAATATTATTCAACATCTAAATTTTGACATTTGTCTTATACCTATACTGTGCCGAATTTGATTTATTTTGAAAAAAAATCAGGGATATTTCATGGTCAATCTCTTATTTTAATATAATCTAGAAGTAAATTGTGATCTGGTTTGAACTGGATATATATATAATATAAATCTTAATCAACTGTTTACAACAAATTGAGATTTTTTTATATCCTAGCAATTTGAGATCGCAATTTACTTTTATAAAAACTATACAAAATAATTATAATAATTGATTTTGTTTTAGTTTACACTATGAAAAGGGGTAATACACTTGTTCATGGCATATTACATTTTAAGTAATGCATTGTGATTGAAATACAAATATTTCTGATCAATGGCATAAATGTTAAACAATAAATTAAACAGTTCAATTTAAATGGAATGTTTCAGAAAATGTAAACGCATCTGCGCAAATAAAACGGAAGTCAAAAAAAGCAGAATTTAATTAAATAAACGAAAGCAGCCAATTATTTACAGCGCTGCTATTATTGACACGCCAAATTTGGTAAATACATAAAGTATGTAAGCACATAAGTAATATTATAATTATGCAAATAGATTAGAACAATGAGCCTAGATTTAAACGCTTTAAAATGGTGTGAACTGCAGTTTACGTAAGATTGGGATCAAAAATCAAAATCTATTTCCAAAATTTAATTACCACGATTGTAAAAAAATTATTAAATTATGTTCTTTAAATACAATTACAATATAATTTAATTATACATATATGGATATTGTATTTGAAATATGTTTGCTTTCAAATATAAATATAAAATGATTAAATATAATATACAATTATTTTATTAAAGTGTTGAATAATTTGTTTTATTTGTCTACAATTAATTATTTTTGCTTTACTGACATTTAATGTACTCTACTTGCATCCACTGCAGTTAAAGAGAAATCTAATGAATAAATGCTATGTTTACTATTAATTGTGCGTCAGGGGTATTTTTATTAAATTCAAACAGCATAATGTTGCTTAATGATATTTTTATGTTACATTTTTATAAACTGTTTTGTGACAAAACGACGAATTTTTAAATTTATCGTCAAGTAATCAAATTACAAATTGGGCATAGCGCACTTTATTTGTCATGGTTTCATATTGATCTTAATCGTAAAATAGTTTAAATTGCTATATTATTAATAATTATTGATCATTTTGATGATATGTATTGAATTATGTCTACAATACATTTATGGAACTAAATAATTTAAACCATTGTCTTGTGATTAACCAAAGTTGTACTTTTATAAATAATAACAAATGAATAGTCTCTAGAGATGAAATACGCATATCTTGGTGAAATATCTCGGTGAAATGGAGCAATATGGACACTTTGAATTCGTCAATAAAACCCTTTGTATCAATTGATGGGGTCAAATGGGGTACTTTATGAGCAACAGTTGTATGAATAGTTGTTTCTAAATTTAGATTTAAAGGAAGCCATCTGAGGTTACAGCGACAATTTTATAAGCAACTTTATTATTAGTATAGTACCATTTACTTTGCTGATTCAGTTGTAGTTCTATTCAGTCAGTGCACTTGGTGTACTAAGTCGGTTGTCAGTTTGCATGGATGAGTGATAGTTAACTTTATTAAATTTGGACTACATTATTCATTAATATATATCGATATATGTATATGTCTAAGGCAACTCAGCTATAGGTACTTTGCAAAGACGAATAACAAATAATGTTTATTTTTAATCATTATCATCGTAATAAATTTTTTAAATATCTAACTAAAATATTTTTTGAGATAGTGTAGTATTGATTTGTGTTAAATATTGTAATTCGATGAAATGAATGAAGAAAATATCTACTTTGCAAATTTATAATTATTTAATGATTGGATATAATTTTGACAAAAAGACATTTTCATCAAATAATCATTTTAACTTAAACTATCCAAGTTTCCTTTAAATCTTTTCTCTCCTCTTTTCCTTACGGGTAAAAATTATAAAAAATTCTCATTTTCGCCGGATTATTGCTTTCTGCAATTCATCCTTTTATAAATTATCAGAAAAATAACCTTCACTACTATCCCGTTCCCGGGTACCTTTCCTGATTCCAACACAAAAAAGCAGTGACCTCCTCGGAAAACTTGAACATTTTCGGTTTAATAATTCCGATAGATTTATTTCGATTGACGATGTCTGTCTGATCAGATAAATGCCTCGTATTAGTACATCCAAATTCCGCATTCGCGTTTCCACCGCTCATATCACAGAATTCGGTTTGGATTTCACCGATACATTTGATTTAAAAACATATATTTGAAAAATTTACATGCAAGTATTATCGATTTTCTATTAAAAATCGTTCACCTGATATAAGTTATTTACACCAAACAATAATTTTTAAATAAAATGGAGTGCACATTTGTATTTAGCTGAAGGAATCAACAAGAATAAAGAAGCTACACATCAACATCATTGCAATATTGTCATATAAATACACATACATTAATTTTTGCATCGTACCTAATAAAATATATTATGAAAAGCAGTTGTAGTTTCATAACATTAGTTTGTTTCCGATTAATTTTTTCTTTAAGAATAATATTGTTTTTGAATAGTGTAATTTAAACTGTATATATATATTCCGAAGCAGAATAATACTTTAAATTATTAGTTTTTAACTTTGTCTTAAATATGTAATAAAATTGCATATATTAAATGAATTCTAATGTAGAAATAATTTCATTTTCCAAAAAGTTTAAATTTCTAACTAAATTTCCACTATAAGAAACTGTCTTTTATAATATATATATTGGCACATATATGTACTTACGACGAAGAAAGTTTTAATAATACATTTGTCATGTACTGAACGGTTGCATTATCTAATTATGGCTTTCTAATCAATACTCGCAAGTGCCATAAGTAAGACATTCTTTCGGACTGAAATGAACTCATTTGGCAACATGAGATTTTAATATCAGTACGTAACACGTAGGTATAAGCTGTGTAGATTGTATGTATATACATTTCAAAGTACATATATGTATTTACAAATAAAATCGAGTTTTCTATGTTATAAAAACATAATCATAGCTTTTGCATGAAATAAAGTAATTTTAGGGATGAAAAGGAAAATAATAGAAAAATGACTGTCTACCAAAGTTTTAAATTATAAAAATTATTTATTATAT
Source organism: Invenusta paracnida (assembly GCA_036023295.1). Classification (NCBI taxonomy): domain Eukaryota; kingdom Metazoa; phylum Platyhelminthes; order Proseriata; family Coelogynoporidae; genus Invenusta; species Invenusta paracnida. Next base: position 25,181 of record JAYRBW010152575.1, on the reverse strand, counting down.
GACAAATTTAAAAAATGTTTCTATCGATTTTATAAGTCTGTTAATGACCATAGTTTGGCGTTTTTGGGGATGAGTTATGCGGGCAATAATGTACATTAGCTTTACTTCACAGAGCTCCGAGCTGTTCACATCATTTATTGTATAATTGAAAATCAATAAGTATGCAGTGATTTATCTAGACAATCACTCAGGCTACTTTGAGTAAAAGCTGAAATAGTTCAACATGATGGACAGGGTTTTATCTTACACAGTAAAATAGTTCAGTATTTTTAATAAATACGTTTACTTAAACCATATAAATAATTATTTATATTAAACATTAATCATATTAGCTATGGAAATAGTAATAATAAATTCATACTCCGTTATATTCCAACAATATTTATTGATGGGAATAGGCTGATTTTGAGTGAGACTGAAAGCGATTCTGCACCTGTTGAGTGTGTTTATTTGTATAAGTTAGAATGTAAATTACCGAGTCTTGAAATCCGTTGTAATTTAATAAATTTCCCTTAAATATGTAACTATTATTTACTGTATAACACTAAATGTTTTAAATAAAATCTTTCAAAATCAATTAATTATTGATTTACAATGTGTAACAGATATGTATATATCCAAAATATTGTGTTTATTGTATAGATAGACATATCATGACTGTAAATATTATTTTATATGGATGACCCAATCAATATTTGATACAGTATTAAAACACAAACTCATATTTTGAACGCTATTAATTTTTACATTTTTATTTTATAAACGCTTCCAGATAACTAAGTAGCTACATATTATAGAACAAATCATGTATTAAACTACGTAGAATTATAAAGTGAGTGTCATTTCTGAAGTTACTTACTATATACTATTTAAATATTAAAGATATGAAATCCAATATATTAATAGAATCACTGAGAACATTAGAGTATGTATATCGAAAGACACTTAATCCATCTTGATTATTCTAAGCTGATCGGATAACCACTAATAATTTGCTACCCTAAGCTTTTTAAAACATCAATTTACAAAATATATATATCAGAAATAACCAGTATTATATTATAATAGTTTTGGGGTGTAAATGAAACTAATTATATTAATATTAGAGATACACTTGTGATAAATATGTGTTTAAAATATTTAAATTTCAATATTTGTCTTGAAATTATAAAAATAAGAACATCCATTTATGCAAAACTTTATTGAAATACAAGGCTTTTTGTTTTCTATATGTAATTAAAAATGAGACAAATAGAAATTCAATACAAGATTAATTTCCGTTATTTTAATTTCAGAAACACAATTGGATTTCTTTTTGGGTTGCAAATCAAGCAGATTTTTATAAATATATCTAAATTTATCTTATACTTCAAAGCAATATTTAAATAAGTCAAAATCGTAATTTTCCTTATTTTCTCAGAATAATCGCATAATAGTTTTTACTTCCAATGTTTTAGAAGCCAAATCAGAAATCGATTTTTTTAATATCTCAATATATGAAATATTGAATGCTCCCCCAATCCTGTTGAATTGAGAAAGAAGGCTATACCCCTTTCACTTAATTATTTCGTCAAACTGTCTGAACCCAGTGCTCCGTATCATTTATTCTGAGTAAATTGTGAGGCAATCTTTACTATGGGAGTAAAGTAGGACAATCTAGATTGTAAAACAAGCGCATTACAAGAATATAAACTGGGTTGAAAAAGTCTAGAATAAAGTGATTACTCTGGATAGATGAAAAGGTATGAAATAGGAGCTCACATCCTTCGGCTATAGTGATGGGGACAGTATATTAGCATCAATTGAGAACGTTTAACATGGCGAAGTAAAGAGAAAATAAATGAACTTTCAGATAATAGATTCAATTAAATTTGCAGGAAAATCAAGTAAAAAAGACATTAGAATATTTAGAAAAAATCTAAGTTTCATTTTAGCAGAAATATATTTATTGAAATAGGCAATAATATGTATGAGTAAAGTGAAAAACACGAAACTGGCGAATATTTTGTAGTTAATAGGGATCAACTTTTGGTAATACAATTTCTAAAAAAACGGAATAAAATTATTTCAAAGATTGCAAATTTATATAAAAGGAAAATTGTTTCATAAATATCGAGAATTACAGATGAAACAAAAGTACCAAAGAAGTCTCAAATGTATTTCAATGCTATATTAAACAATTTACAAACAGCAATAAGTATGCAGGTGCAACGAGATGTAAGTTAACATTTTCCGAGTAAAACTAATTCAGTTTGACACAAAAGTAATTTAAATATAATATAAATTTAAAGTTGACAACAGTGATATACAAGCACGATTGAGAAAAATACAATTTGGCGAAGTTCGCGGAAAATCATCCTATTTCCAAAATCTTAGACTATTATTTGTTGTTTTCAGTAAAAAACAATTAAATATAAAATACGCAAAGGAAGTTAGTAAACTTTATAGTAAACTTTATAAGTATTCATCTAAAGTTTATAAACATTTATTAAACGCAAAACTCACCTTATTGATATAACCGGCGGATTAAACCACAAAGTGAATTCAATTAGAAAAAAAACTAACAAAAAAACCAAGTGTAACAGAACAGAAAAGATCGATTTTTTATATATTTGTAGTTCGCCAGGGCAGGCGTAGGTACGTAGGCCTCGATTAACAAAAACGTCAGAGTGCGAACGTTGTATAGTCATTAATACCTTCAGCTGGAAAACTGGTTGAACTATTGTACAACGAGTATATACAAACATATATTAGTTGGAGACATGAACTATCAAAGCTGCAAAGGTATGTTATTATATGAAGGCATATCCACAATAATAATACAGAATTTGACAAATTCGATAAACCATAAATGAACCTGTCATGATTTGAACTATAAATAGACATGTACATAATTTTCAACTGTTGCCCTTTGAGTATTTAGCGACAACATGTACCTGCCTGCCTGGTTAATTAATGCAAATTTATTGTAAACAAAGGGTCTTGCTGACATTTGCATGAAAAACTAGCAACATTACATACATACAGTATATAATAAGTCTAACTTAAAAATAAAATAAAACCACAATGAATGAAAATTATTATATAATTGTCAACGTTTCGAGAAGCAACTGCTTCTCATTCTCAAGACAGAAAGTGTACAAATATTTGATAAGCCAGAATATATATAATATCAGAAATAAGTCAGCAAGTACAAAATAACAAAAAGAATTACGTAAAACAACCATTAAGCGAGTCAGCAAACATACATGAGTTTACTGAGTTAATACATAGGTCGAATTCTAAAGCGAAACAACGCAAATGTTAAATATGAGGAAATAACTACAATTAATTGTACTTTAAATTTACAATTTTGCTTCTACATACACAACTGTTTTACAGGTTTGCCTCTAGTTTTCAAGTGATATAAATGTATACTACAATTTGTAAACTTCTTATGGAAGGTGTAGGATTTTTAAGAAAACTTTTCTTTTGTAGAAAGCAAGCGGCATTACATTTTTAGGTTGACAGACTTTCCGTCAATGCGAAATCTGCAACGTCAAAGGTAATGCTGTCACCTCTGTATGCCCCACTTACATCTCTAATGCCTCCTCCGTGTTAAAAAATACATTACGTGTGAGTTACCCAAATTGGTAGAAATACACTTATTATAAAACAAATTATCTCTGTTGTATTTGTTCTTTTATAGCTTTATAAAACTATCTGTATAAATGTATTTTGAAACATTACATTGTGGTTCTAATAATAGACTTTGGTTTTTTTCATTGATAAAACAATATTATATCAAAAAAGTAATCACGTATTAGTTTAAAAATAACACTTCTCGATATTGTAATATAAATATAAATATATGTACATAGGTATAATACTGTCATCGGCACACAAGCATTAATACCCTTTACCTATAAAACAAAGATTAAAAGTAATTCTTTAGTTTACAGTAAATATAGAAAGGGGATAAAACAAATACCGCCAAAAGCGATTGTCACGTTCTGCCTCTCTGCATCAATGAATGCACCAAACTTCTAATTCGAGTCATATCAATGCCATATCCTCGTGCGATACACACTAGACTAGTTTTACAATTTTGTCTTCTCATGTGTAAAAATAAAACATGGAAATAACTGTTCCAGATTCTGAGATAGAATATATTTTGGAATATAAGTAATGTTGATTCCTAAAATTTATTGACATAGTGTCACGTTCAGATATACATAAATTTATATAGAATTCCTATTTTTGTTCACTTTATTCACTTCATTCACAGTATTAAGTGTATTTTTTTAATTCCACTAATATGTGCTATATAGTTAATTTAATTTAATTTTGAATATCAGCATATAAAGTTAGCTTATACAATGTAACAGTTTACACAAATATAAAATGTGTTTGAAATCCAAAATGGGGGAAATTTATCCATAAATAACATCGTTTTATATTTTATAAAATTTACTTACATATAAAACCTATACACTTACAAATTGTCTGAAGAAGTCCTTAATTGCTATTTTGTTTATTTAAATATTTACTATTATAGTTCATAACATTACTATTTTATAATTAAAACTTTTATTCTTATGGAACATCTAAAGATACATTTATGCCATGTTTATATGATAATACATATTATTTATCATATTATATTATAATATATTACAATATATCTCTATATATATATATATGTATATTAATATATAACATTTACTGCTAATAACGTGCTTTTGCACAACCACTTTTTTTAACAAACCCTTGTTTGCGTCCAATTTTGATTTATTTATTATGAAATAAAAAACAGACTTTATATGTTTTAATATAATTTTAATTACATTTTAAGCGTTCATTTTCTTGTGACATCTTTATATCTTTCAATTAATTAAAATGAAATGAAATCTACAAAAGTTAATTTTCTCTCTTGTTGCAAAAATTATTGTTGTCGCTTTTTTTCTTTTTATACAATTGTACACATTAAATTACAAAATTAAATTTCTTTTAAATAGTAATGATGAACAAATTATTTTGGAATTAATTCTTTTCGGATTTTGTTCTCATTATGTTATATATGTAATATTTTATTTCCAATTGTAGATATTCTATAATATTATATTATAACAGACAAGAGTGGAAATAAGAGTCAGCCTCTAGCCTACAACAGCACAACTCGTACGTCCATTAGACGACAACAGCACAACTCGTACGTCCATTAGACGACAACAGCACAACTCGTACGTCCATTGGACGACAACAGCACAACTCGTACGTCCATTAGACGACAACAGCACAACTCGTCTGTCCATTAGACGACAACAGCACAACTCGTACGTCCATTAGACGACAACAACACAACTCGTACGTCCATTGGACGACAACAGCACAACTATTAGTCGAGCGCAAACTGGTCACCTGCTAGTACGTCGTGGAGTGAATGATCCACCAGAAACTTGGTCACACTTATCACTAACGTGGGAGGCTATTAATACAGAAGTATATCGATTTGCCAGTGTTTGCCAATGAATTGCTTTAAAAACTGTAATTTAATGTAACTTTAAACATTTAATTTACAATAAAAAGAAATAACTTATATATTAATTTGATTATTAACTGTTTCTGTTAAGAATTTTCTCATTATATCAATTCATGAAGTAAAACATGGCACCAGTATTCCATGGAAATCTTAACAATAGAGTCAAGTGTTGACCTATCAAATTTAGGCTGTCATACCCGTCCCATTCATCATACTATAATCAAAGATGTTCACATGTGGAATACTTTTGTAGGATAAATAGATATTACATGCTTGGGGAATCAGAAATTCGAGCTAATACATTCTTTATTAGACGGCGAGAGGGGTGAGTCAGTTGATGACTGTGGGTATTATAATCTGCCTATGTGCAATATAACCAGTGTCAGTCCTATAAAAGGTAATTTTACGAGATGTGCAAAATAAGTTTAACGAATTGTATCCCCTTCTCGCTAATTTTTACGAGTTGTTCTTTTTATTGTACGACTTCTGGAAAAATAGAAATATATGTTTTACGAGCTGTGCATTTTTACGTAGCACTTGTATGTATATTCTGGATTCTATATCACACAATATTATTATGACACTAAATGTTTAATTTTGTCTACTCAGTAGTTTACACATATAAATGACGTGACTCTCAATATAATAATTTCATCTGATTTATAATTATGCAATTGTAACCATTATGTTATTAAAAAAACCTTTTTTTAATTTTAACAGCAAGTATTTTAGCAATAATTTCCATTAAATATTACTCTGCTTATATTTGTATTCTTATTTTCAACAATATTTGTGTAATCGAAGCATAAATTGCGATACATAAAGTCAACATTTTACCGACATTTATTTTTAAAACTGCCTCTATGATAGCAATTAGCAAAGTTAACAGCAGTCATTAGAAATAATTAATGTTCAATATTAATTTAAAAGTTTTACTGACATCCCGGATTATAATTTCCTTGTTTTAGAAACATCAGTATTATTTTAAGCAGCAGAAATATTCTGAATATGCAAATTTTGTTTATCGGTTTAGATTTTTTTAATTTCAAATTTAATTTTTGTTTACTATATTTGTCACCATTAAATAAATGAAATAAGAATATAGAAAAGGTGAAACATGAGATTGAAAAAACATGTAAAAATAGTTCTTAATAGAAATGTTTCTATTAATATTATAATTACAAAATATATTTCCATGACATTCTAGTATGATGAATATTTTGTTAATTTACAATTACACATATACACACAATTTAATATTTTAGTTAAAATAATACAGTTAAAATATAATTAATATAGATATATTTTTTATACAGTTACGATAAGCGTTTTCTAACATGGCATAAAAAGAAGGTTTGTGTGAATTAAACTCAACTAAACATTTGTAAACAATGCTTAAATACTACTAAATAGTAATATAAGTATATTTACCACGGTTTTTAAACATATTTTAATAAGCACACCGGTTACAAAAATGTAACATTTTGTAATTTTTAGATAATAATTACAAATCGATTTTTTAATTAATTATTATAACAAATGTTACCTACTATCATTATACATATAAAAACATTTCACTAACACCAAGAAAGAATCACAGAAGTCATGTCAAAACAACGAGTGCACACAACGAAGATATTTATACAATTGGAAATGCACACAAACCCTTACATACAAATACCAAGCGACAATTAAAAACTAAACAAAAACTTTCACTGGCTATTTAACTTTTAGAGCTATAATTAGAAGCTGTCGTTATTATCGAGATTCCTATAAATTTATATATATGACAAAAAATCACCATTTTTACTTTTAGAGACAAAGAATGTTTAGGATAGCGATGAACTATAGTTTAGGGGAACTATCGAATAATCATTTCTCAGAACGAAATTCATAAATGTGTCTTCAATTGCGTGTTCAGTCTGTTTCCAAGAGCCTCTGTAATATCACATTACGTCTGCTTTCCACCAAATTTGATCCATTTTGATCTTTCAGAGAAAGCCTGGCTAGTTGGAATCTTTAGGAAAATGAAGATACTAACAAACAACGATCGCAGATAACACATGACTTGCAACAGACTATGCAATGTAAATACAGAGAAAACAAACATGTCATTTGCATAATTTGGAAATTTTGAATTCCGAAATGGATTATGCGTTTTGAGTAAAGTTGTGTACGTATTGTCCATTCATTTATTCCAAACATTTGAGAAGTCTCACTTTGAGAAGTGACTAAAACTATATCAAAACTTTTGTGAACTTCAAATAAGATAAGTGTGACAACTTAAAGTGTAGTAACTTAAAATGAGTTTCTAAAAATATCCGAAGGGAAAATCAGAAATGTTTTTATTTGTAGTTGTTGGAAGCTGATCGGTCGACTATTTAATTGTATAAACTTAAGTTGGACAATTTAAAGAATGTATTAATAGAAACCAGTTGAATAAATTGTTTTCATATTTTGAGAAAGAGAAATTTTGTCGAATACGTAAATGCAAATAATTTAAGGACAATTATTCCACATATACGTTTAATCAAACATTTTCATACTGTAAAATACTAGTGTCAATTATAGTATAGTATATTAATATTTTAAATGTTTCTTAAAACTTGGACATTCAGAAAGAATACCTATAATATATCAAATTGATTAAAATATAACTACAATCTCCATATTGTCTATATACCTACACAGATGTGAAAATTCTTTGTATCAATGTAATTTTAACGCATAACTGTAAGTTATTTTATTAATTAAACTATATCTAACATCCTACCTCATTAAATTCAAAGTCATCCATCTTTTACGAGCACTCCTGAATTAAGTTTCCGAATAGGGCAAGACAACGGGTTTATTAGTCGATGTAGCGATAACAAAAAAGTAGATTTTCATTCAAACGGTTGGAATAAGTAAGTTCGGAAATTTACATCAAAACAATAAAAAACTGTAATCCCCCATACACACAGAACCATATTTTAAACACGATATTGTGACGATGCCGGTTGAATCAATGATGATGTAACATAGCCAGAATTTTGAAATTTCTGATCTAATCCGCCTTACTAAAGTTGACTTACATAGTACTATGAGGTGTTCGCTTTATCAAACTGTTTCGAGCCACTAATGTGTTCACAGAAGCATTACATAGTTCCTGTGAATCCTTCACCTTTGTAATATTAACTTATAAACCGTCGGCTAAAACCATTGTTATTATTTAAAACTGTAAAAATGAAACACAAGAGCACATATAAGCCTTGCGGTAATTGCAACGAACGCTTTCACTCCAATAAATTCGTTTTTAAACTGTTAAGCTGTTAATAAAATAACAGTTTTTAGAATATATGGTTATAAAGATTTGATGTTATATGTACTTCTTTCATTCCAATGGAATAACATATGTATAGGATATATTTTGATGAGTCATCTTTTTATGCGCCATTTTTTCAATATTTTTTCATATTTTAAAAGCGTCAGTGCGATTTCTTGTTTTGCCGATAACAATTACTGATTTAGCTCGAAATTCGCTGCGTGAACACACTTCAGGTTTGCAAGTTGTTTCAAATAGCCTTTACCTTGACGCTAAAGGGGATTTGATTTCTGTGCCAACACAATAGCATGCTTGTCTAAAATACAATATTGTATATTAGATATATATAAATACACTCAAATAAAATTATGGACATATTTGGTTCAAAAATCATTCTTATATAGTAATAGCAACGAAAGTTAAACAATTAAGATGAATTGTAGTGGATGTAAAATGAATAAATATGATTTTATTATAAGTTCTCGGACTCAATTCGAAAACACTATTTTCCTGCCAATATAATCAATGCATTTTTAACAATAGAAATATCACAAATATATTGGAGAAAATAGCAAGTGGAAGATACCTTTATCATTCAAATTCAGAAAATTTAAGTCAAAATGCTAATAGAAACATTACGGAAAAGTAAATATCATCAAAAAATGTATTTCTTTAATCTAAAAATAAAAATTTACTTTTATAGGTAAGATTTCAAAATGAACTTTATATATTCACAAATTATTGTTACTAAAAGTCAATGTTTACATCTGATAAAATCTATTTTTAAATATAATTACACTCATTAGAAATTTTGAGAAAAATTAGCATTTTATCACATATTTTTAGCTGCATTTTCATAGATATTCTAAATTTAAATTATAGTGATATCGATTTGAAATGTTCTCAAATATTTTAGATATTTTTATTATTGGGTAAGTATATGGTTTTGCTTGCATATATATTGACTGGCCCCGAGAACAGATCAAAACACATACGTAATATGTTGTTAACTGTTGAAATGGATAGTTGTGACTAGGTTCGAAGAAAGTATAGAAGATAATTCTAACGCACCGAGACCGCATCATCATTTACTTTAGTCGTTATGAAAAGAAATATCTCATATACATATAGTAGAACAATTAAGGAAAATATAGGAACATAAGAAACAGTTAACAATTACAATATTCCAATTATAATTGTTGTATGTTTACAATTTAAACTTGTTAAGCCTTTAATGATACTTTAAGCTTGTTCACCTAATGAAAAAACACTTACCTAGGCTTAATATTTTACGATTTCAATATATATATAAACTGTATGTTTCAATGCACATATATATGTAGGTATACTTTTCAATATATTCCTTACTTCTTAAGGCAATATTTAACACCTATGAAATATATTTAAAAGAACTATAATAGTTAGTAGGTATATATATCATCAATGCGTTTGAAATAAATGAGCCTTAAAATATCAATTATAGATTCAACAAGTTTATATTGAATGCATATTAATAAATAGAACAATAAAATGTTATCATTCATCTGTGTATGTGTTAAAACGATAAACACTTGACATTTAGAAGGGCTCTTAACTGAGCCTTCTCATCTGTTACAGTAAGCCTTGAAAAACTATCAAATTGGCACATCGACAAAGTGTGATTCTCTGGGGCATAAACACACACATATGACTAACACTACAACATCAAGTGCATTTATAGTTGGCGATGGAGGCATTAGACATGTCTATATTTAGAAAGGTATAGTGCGTTCGTTGTATTTTCTATTCTTGATAAAGGGCGATTAGATTAAATAACTGTCATTCCTAAAAGCTGAAAATAGTGAATATAATAATAATGTAATGCATGTGTAATGTATATTGAGAGAAAAATTGACGTTAAAATTTGACATGAGTGCAATTGTACTATTTTGATTACAATTTATGAGTTTATAGTTCTTCTGACATATTTTTTATATATATTAATCATATATATAATATTGTTCACGTAGTTTTTTATGTATTCTGCAGACTTTTTTCTGCAATTCTAAATGAACCATTTTTATTGAACATATTAAAACACATTACTTGCAACGTAATTAAATTCTTTATTTATTGTCTATTTTTATTTGTGTCTCATTTTTTGTTTTAGTATCTTTTGGACTCTCTAAATCCTTTTCATTTCAACGGGAATAGCATCAGTTTGCGTAATTCCTACTTATAAATACGTATACCGCCTTTAATTTACATCTTTTGTAATTCGTCATATAAAGAAAAGATGAAATGATAAAAATGTATCAATAATAATTAAAATGAATTGTCCATCTGTTCATGCATACTTAAAATGCTTACTTAACGCATACTTATAAATGCAATCTTATTGAACGAGTATCGATTGAGCTACGGAACTTGCTATAGGTGTGATGCAACAAAAATTCAAGTCATGATTCTGGCAGGTGAAATTCTGTTTTTCGATAGCTGCTCAAATAAGTGATACGCAGCCATCGCGAGTGTTCCGTGTCAATATATTACAATTAAAATTTATTATTAATTCGATGATATTATTATATTCATTATCTAAATTATAATAAATAATTTCTAACGAAAATTAGTATATTTCTTTCTTAACATAAGCTTACGCACATTGATTTTTCATTTGTGACTTCATCTAAATAGACCTTGATAAAAACAGCCATTTATCGGCCTAATTTTTCACTTCATTGAACGGAGCGAACTCTATAATAGAGAATTCGCTAAGTATTGAGCGAAAGAAAACCGTCTGTAGTTTACACATTATCTAATGCATTATGACGTATAGATGCCACGTTAGCGTACAACAAATATTGAATCTGCGGATTGCCAGACAAGACTAAATATTGTTGAGCTTTTAAAAAAATATCGCTAAAAATAGTTAAGGAAAGTATTTTATCAAAAGGTCGTCGGCGTTTATTCTGTGGGAGTCATTTTTTTCTGTTATTGAAAAGAGATTTTATAAGGAAGAATATATTTAAATGGTTTTTCGTAGATTATGTGGAATACTAAAGACTAACGTATTCTAGAAATAAGACTATTACACGATCGACTGATGGTATAAGATCTATTTTAATAAAAAAACTAATATTTTAGCAAGCGAAAATAAGAAACATATTTAATTTAAAAGTTAATACTTTCGTTATGTCGCTGTAATGTGCTGTGATTTGTCAGTTTTCTTTCATAATACTACTCAAGCTTAATCTAGTAAATCTATTCAATTAACGAAACAAGATTAAACACACTATGCGACTACAATGTATGAATCAGCCGTGGTGGTCAGTTTAGCTTATTAACTATCAGCAACCTGGCCATCTAAGAATCTTTCAACAAACAAGATTTTCTCATCTGTTGAAATCGGGTGCGCACCTTATACACATCTTATCTAGAAGTGACATGTTAGATAATATGACAACAATCGATCTGGTACAATTAGCGGGGCTAAAAGACAACTTACATAACTTATATTTCCACGGTTATAATATTTAAAATGCCGCACATTTATAAGGTAAAAGGTATTCCGCTTACAAATAAAGAAAAATAATATAACTTGGAAATAATATATAAAAACAAAAAATATAATTATAATACTTATAATATTCCTATATTTTTTTATTGTTTAGTAGCATATCTACAACAAACAATTCTTTTCTATTACCAATTTAAGAATAATGCAAAAGGACTTATATTTGTATGATACGAATAAATCATGAGTACAAATTCGTTGCGTGATGTGATTTTTATAAGTTATTTTTATTTGCGTGTATTTTTTATACCTATATGATACAGTTAAAATTGAATAATATACTATGGAAAACTGTCTACAATAGAATTATAAAAAAATTGAAATATAAGAAGTACATTAGTAATTGCATACGTGTACATATATATGAGAAAGTTTAACATTTTGTTAATATTTAGGAAATTATACTTAAATGTCAATTAGGCAGATGCCATATTTGCTTCATGGTATTCATTATTGCAGATGGATTTCTTTAACGACATCTTCTACAAGTTCATAATAAACCTGTTAGCTAATGGAGGAAGAATTTCTAAGTAGGTACTATAAAAGGTTTATTCATACATGATTTTATTCTTGTTTTTGTGACAATTGTGTGAATAATAAATATTATTATTGTTTATTTAATTTTGCCCCTACATAGATATTCATTATGAATAAATGAATAAGATCTAGAATTCATTTTTTTTTCAAAATGCAGAGTAAGAAGTGGAACTTATTTTAACTGATTTGTTTAAATAAATATTTATTTTTATTGATACATAATTTGATTGTTAGAAACATTGTATTTATATTCCATGTTAATTACATAATTGATTCTTATAAGTTAATAATTATTCTAAATTATGAACCTAGACAGGTGTCCAATTTATGTAAAAATAAAAATTCTAACTGTTTATTCAATGCAATATTCACTCATATTCAATAGAAAAACATGCTTTTTGTTTATCGAAAGTGATTTTAAACCAAATATACTTAAACTACTGTCTCATATACTACTTATGAGTTGAAAAATTGGATTATCACAAACATAAAAAATTTTACAAAATATTTAAAGGGAATCAATTATAACTGAAATAATTCTTTTTGGCAGTATATTTACATATAATATAGCTTCCAATAGAAAGAACAGCTAAATACAAATAAAGTCCTGTAGAACTAAAATATCTAAAAACAAACTTCGATTAACTTAAAAGAGCTAGACGATGCTAATATTGCGTAAGCAAAGCTTTTAAAACTGTTAATACAATGATAAATAATGAAGCAGGTAAAATAATCTTTATATAAAACCGTATGAAAAGGGAGAAGTGCCTCATCAAAAGTATCTTCTCTAGATACAGGTTCTCCTATATCGGAAGCAGAAAGAACAGCGCAACAATCTAAGGAGGTCGTTGATTGATCCACCAACACCCATGAGCTACCGACAAAAACAAACTGAATTGAATACCCATTCTCCTAAGCCTTATTTCTTATTCCAACGTATATTGATGACCATGAATGGTGGTAATTTATTTCATTGTTCCCTCTACGTTTTCTTTAAATTGACTTTTCACTATCATTTTGCTGCTTTGAATTTATATTTGATAGTTTTGTGTTTTGCCTATAAATCAAGTTTATTTTTAAAGTTCGTACACATTTACTGTTGAGTTATTTTAAATCCCTTCCTACTGATTAACTCATTCATTTACCGCAGTTTTCATTACTGACTTAAATGTCTTTTTTTTAGGCCTCGTATAAAGTTGCCTATCATATATATGGTATCAATAATATTACCTGTATGATTATTGCTCATTGTATTAATATAGTTTTGAAGCATTTCTTATACAAAATTTGCATCGGTTAATAATACGTTGAAGTTAATTGTTGTTTGGATTTCATTACTTTAATCCTATACCACTAAAAAGTGTATTTAGATAAGGTAGAAATACATTTTATTGCAGTATATCGATTTATTTAAACTTTGTTTTCTAATAAAATAAATATGCTTCACAAGGCAAAAATGTCAGTTTAATCTCAGATATTATATAGGTAGGTATACTAATTAAGGTAGAAAGACATTTTATCGCAGAAACAAAGTAAGATGCAGAAAACAGGACATAAAAAGAAGTCAATACATACGCATACCGTATGAACAATAGAAGCAGAAAAATCATTTATACATTTCATTTCATATTTATTGATTTCCCTGGAATTACTTACATGGAAATACATAAAACAAATTGTATTCACGCTTGAATCAAATAATTGTATATGAAATAATTTCATTTTAATATTAAAGAAACGTAAAAGGTAGAGTTGAAACTAAAAAGCCAATTAACTGGAGTATCCTTCAAGTATTCATTAAAACCTGGAATGTGAAGTCTATCTGTGGAGTCTCTGGAGTTCTCATTATTCATATTAGAAAGAAAACCGCGACACGACTAATAAAAGCTTACATGTATTATGTAGACTCGGTACACAATATGTGTTTGAGTATGTTTGCAAACACAAAACAGAATCTAGACTTGGCGTTGGAAGGTGAATGCATATATTATGTATTTAGAATAAAATCCTAAAATTTTGTTTTTGAATATTTTAAATCTATACTATTATTTCCGTTGTGTCATGGTAACCCTCCCTAATCACAATACAACCTCTGTAACGTTTTAAAATTCCTGAATTAATTAGCTTTTCTATCGTCTTAAATGTTGAATGCTATGATATGTGTATGCACATTGAAATAAGTAATATTAATATATATATTTAAACAGGAAGACATGTTGACACTATTTTGTAGTAATCAATGTAGTAAGCTGTGTAGGAAATTTGACGAAACAACTTTTATGGTAACAATAAGTAATTTTAAATATAAAAGTAAAATACCTTAATGCATACCTGATGATTGTTTATATCTCCAAAATGTATAAAATTTACAGAGTTTAACAGATTATTTTGTACTTTTTCAATTTTTTGAAAAATATACTTTAAAGATTATTGTAAAGAGCTTTATTGTGATTCTTAAATTAAAAAGTAATGCAATGTAACCATGGGAACCTTCCCATATTCCCTATATTGTGCATTGAAAGGCGTGACATCACGTGACCACACCTTGTAAGTAAAACCATGAGTAAAATATGTGTTCTAAAACATGTGCGCTTATCTTTCTAGAATCGATGAAATTCTGTTACGGTACTGATTATATTCATGTGTAATATATCACCAAGTAGAATGAAACAAGTTGTCTTGCAGATAAAATTAATGTAAACAATTGTAACTATTTTTAGTTTTAAAATTGCAGCATTTTATTCAGTGTTACAAACTCCTTCGTTAAACTATACCTATATACATACGAAGTTTCAAAACTTTACTCAATAAAGAAATTTAAAAATGCAATCAATAATAGTCAGCATGGATAAGGCTAGATAGTTAAAATTGTATTTGCACAAGTATTATAATTATTTTAATATTTCCATTTATATGAACTGTTTTTACTATTAGTTAATTATTATTATACTGATTGTATCTGTTTAGCAATTATATTACTTTACTTGTCATTATAATTACTATAGATGATAGTATAACATTAGTATAGTACAGTTTTTGATCTATACACCAATTATTTTAATTTATAGCCCAAAAGCTAAATAGTATACACAATTAAACGTATTTCATTGCAAATTGTTTAATATACATACCTAATTATTGATTCCATTTATATTTGATAATAATATATATTATAAAGAAAGAGTTTGGCCACGTATCTGGATATTATATAAGTGGTTTTACATTAAGAAAAGTATCTGAGACAATTATTAACATCTATATTTCTTTCGATAATACATATACCTATATAGTTTTGTACACAAACTAATTGGAAATTAACGCTTTCTTAATTGTATTTTTTTTAGTTTTCTTAATGGAAAATAACGATATTGTTCCGAACTGAATTGCCATTTATACATCCGCATCAACTGCAGATCAATTGAAACAAATTAGGTAATTATTTAATTAATATATTTCAAAATAATATGCCATAATTGCAGAATTGAACTTCTTTTTTAGTAAAACTTCCACCAAAGTGCTTTCATCTCTAACTAATCCAAGCTTGATACGGTCAATGACCTAATTCAGTCTTATTGGCAACTAACTATAGTACATATTTATACATATAATAAATATAGGTAACTAGAGATAGCTTTCTTCGTACATTTTGTATTAACTATTTTTGCTTCGATTTTAGCAAACTCGCAAAAGAGAAGAAGAACTACTATATGTACCTATTGTAAACCTGGAAAACATTTATTTTGGAAAATTTACATTCCAAGTGTATTTGATAAAAAAAGCTATCGCATCATTATATCCCTTTTGACAGTATTTTCTGTGTATGTGATTGCTACTTTTACTTTTAGGGGAATGCATACGCAGCAGGAGGGATAAGAGGTTTAGTTCTGTGCGGACAGGCCTGAGCCTTTAACTGCTGTGTTGCAGGCGAAAGTAGCCGATCTGTATTCCTAAATATATGATGAAGTAATCCTCGGGGCTTAGAGATGGGAAGACAAAATTAAGACAATAAATGCTACTATTTCGATGTATATTGCAATGTTAAAAACACTACAAGATGTATATATATGTGTGTGTGTTTAGATATTATAAAAACGCAGGGCTATATGGGATGCAGTATACGAGAGTTTTTTCAGAACTGGTTTATTTAATAATTCATTCTATCCTTCTATCCGTAAGGAATTACTTAGTGATTCTATCTTTTGTACAATAGAACATTTTTTATACGAAAATTGTTGATATTATATGTGTACTATATCGATTGTATTAAGGGTGGATCCATAATGTTCTATCATCATATTATGAAACTTTTCTTGAAATCATTCGCTGGTTTAGATATACTATATATACCTGAATTTAAATGTTTCGTTATTGTAAAATCTTGTAAAATAGTGTTAAGAACAAAGATTTAAGTAAGATAATCTATGGCGTGAAAGGATATATAATGTCTGGAAGAAATAAACCATAAAATAATAAATAGTAGGTATCTATTAAAGATGTTTTGTAATTATCAGATACAAATATAATATTCATTGGATATAATATTACAAAATATTTTGTAAGTTTAGAATTATATATCTTTATAAATAGGGATATAATTCAGACACATTGACCAGTATTCACTATTACAGATCCATGCACTAGTGATATTTCCATCTTTCTTTCTATTTCTTTCATATTTCTTTGTTTCCATCGTTCCTTACAATTACTGTACCATTTTCCATTTTTACTGTTTATATTATTAATATTATAACGAAGATTCCGAGATTTATTTACTAATGTTAAATACATTTTTCCGTTTACACAAGTATTCTTACAAAGTATATTCATAATATCAATATAAATACAAATATATGAGTAGATGACCTGTTCATATATGTGGGTCATTATTTGTTTACTGTACTGGCAGAATTTCTCAAATTAGTTCTGTGCATGACTTGAATGTTTAGGCTAAAAATCAAAGCAATGTGTATGTTACGAAAGCATCTATAAAACATACACAATTAATTGGTTCATTATATACTTCGTTCAGTCTATTTAATTATTTTAAATTTAAAAATGAATTTTCATTTAAAAGCAAATACCTATGTATTCACACCCATGAATACATTTAATTCAATTTCTTGTTTGGTTTTAAATGTACTATTTATTCGTGTTAATGTGATATTAAAATTAAACAACAATTAGCATTAATTGATATACTTAATATTTGGAGAAAATGCATCTAGATGTTTGTAAGCTACCCTGACTGTATATTTAAATTGTTTATTAGGTAAATCTTTCATTATTCTATATTAATAAAATATTTCAAATTTGTTTGAACGTTTGGTATTGCTGCATGGTATCGCAAATAATTACCTATAGTATCGAAATTAAGTATAAAATTAGTCGTGAATAGTTGTAATATATTTATTGTATATTTAGTTAATTTTCTGCACACTTCCTAAGGCATACATAATTATTATATTTAACAATTAGACAACTCTAACAAGATAACTTTACATTACTCTTTTTTTAAACAGTCAAAGTTCATATATTTTTTACTAGTCCAGATCAATATTTCTATCTCGTTAATTTATAAAAATATATTTAAACACCCAAAATATCAACGTATTGAGCAGTAACTTGATGACATCAATACCCGGCCGTAATACACAACAATATAGATTATAAGAATTATTTAAGTTTCGACAAATTATGCTTCACACCCGTACTTGCATTGAAGTGGGATTTTTAATAGATATATTCAAGATGGGATTGTAAAGTGGAACACAAGTTTGACGCAACTAGTTAGTTTAATTGGAAGATAGTCGAACAAATAGGTACTCATCTCTGACAAATATAAATACATTCAATAAAAAATACACATTTATGAAATAATTAATATTTATATATGTGTATATATTTATATACAGAATTAACAGTATAAATTTAATATGGCAATTGAATGGTTGTGTGATATTAGTGAATTTAATGAAGATATATTTGATACCGAAATTTATAAAATAGCGGAGAGTAGATTTGAGTCAACAAGCACACAAGAAATCAATCAATCACTGCAAGATGCCACCACCATAAAAAGTACTATTAATTAGGCTAACTGGGGAATGAAAATATTTCGAACTTGACTTTTGAATGGAATTGGGGAGATGGATGAGATATGGTGACTGTCCCAAGGTTTTGAAGGAAATAGAAGATTTCACCAAAACTGAATTGGACTGTTTGCCATTTTTCTTTTGCGACATGTGGAAAAGTAACAGGAAAGTTTGCTAACAAAAGGAAATTTGTTCGACTACTCAATTTTACTGTAACATAAATTTTAACCTGAACATTTCCCTGTTTATTGACAAAGAATTTAGTGAATCTTGAAAAATGCTGGACACCCAAATGAAACTATGTGCACGTATAATGGATTTGGTAAAGCCAAAGAAAAAGAAAAAAGAAAAACCATTTCTTTCAAAGATGAGGATGACATGTGGGAAAATGGGATATTTGGTTCGTCGAATGCTAAACAGCTAACTACTATATACACGATTGTTCATTTTTTGGTCTAAATTTTAGCTTACGCAGCCCAAGAGCATCGGGATCTTGATTATGCGGGGACCCATCACAAATAACTTTGAAATGTAACCCGAACGGTGTAGAATATTTAGAATACGTTGAAAAGGTGTCAAAAATATTTTTTGCCTTAAATGTACTAGGATAGAGTCAAAGCGTACTTGGTTAAATACGTAAGGAAAGAAAACCAAAAAACATTGTCCCGTTGAACTGTACAAGATTTACATATCTCGAAGACCAGAAGCCCATAACCTTCCTGGTAATTCAGCTTTCTATCTAGCTTACATCAGAAACTCTTCATGGAATGTTAGGCATAGATTCTATTCAAATTCTGAGGAAAGAACTAATTAATGAATACCTTAGGAAATAAGGAATTTGTGTTCATCACTAGTTCGCGTCAAAAAGCACAAACTGTTTATTGCTAGAAACTATTCCAAAAGAAATTATACAGAAAAAACGAGACGAATTAGAGCTGCTTACATTGACAGCGAAACTTAGCAAAATCAAATGTCGTCCATTCTCTATGGTGAGAGTAGTATAGTACTAATTTGGTGGACAATTGATGTCGACCAAGGACAACCAACTTCATTCAAAAAGCTTGTGATATTTTAAAATTATGCCACATACTGTTATACGTGTAATATTTTTAAATATTAATTTCCATATTGTTCCTAAGTTTTAAAGTGTTACTATTTTGTTTAGTTCAGTAATTTATTAGATAAAGTAGTAGTTATTTATTATTATTGATTATGTCAATAAAAGTTTTGACATTTTAAAATCAATAATAGGGTTAGCGAATATAAGTAGGAAATATTTAACATTAAATAGACAAAATCCGATAGACAGTAAAATATATATAATTACATAGAGTTTTGACTCTTATTGATTTCATATGCATTGCGTTGTTCCGTTTTGTCAATAGAAAATCGTTATATTTTAGTGAATTTGATGTAAATGGGTAGATTAGAAGAAATGTTACATATTTTTATAAAATTCATTTTAAGAGCAAATATACATATTCATAAAATTCTAACATATACGTAAGTTGTCTGTAATATATAATTCATTGCTTGTGCATCTAAAACTGTTTTACTGCATAAACGATTTAATTGCTGTGAATTTTAGAAACATTATACTTTGCAAAAGCTTTTGGGTAGACGAGAAGTACTATAAAACTGCATATTACAGAATCAATAAGAGTCGAAACTCGACGAAACTCGACATACATATAATTACTCTATGTATAATTACTTCGTGACAATAATAATAAAAGTAGTAGTATGGCTGGATAACTGTATGATTTAAAATCTGTACATCATATAAAATTGATCGATAGAAGTTTAATTCTAATGCAATTATTTTGCAGCAATACTAAGTTATTTTTATTCCCAGAAGCCTTTATAAAATAATCCTTTAAAATTTCGTGTCCATAAAAAAATATATCTAATAAAACAGTTGTGAATAAAAACGTATAATTACTCTATTATTAAATGTTGTGTAATTTTTAGCATATATACCAGAGAAATTGAATGAACATAAATCTATTATCTACTAGACTATAATTCAATTTAATATCTCGCCGTACAATTGTTTGATACCTACCGAAAATGCCTTATATTCAGTGTTTAACATGAATATGTGAATTGATCAAAATATAAATTTAATAAATTATTATTTATTCCACGTTGAACCTTTTAAGACATTTTCAAAAATAAATGTTCTCATAATAGTACGGGCGTTAGCAGACTCCAACTCAAGGAACGAGGTACCAACATTGACCCCCCTATAGTCCCGCAGCTACAAGGAACGAGGTACCAACATTGGCCCACCTATAATTGTAGATAATGGTGTCAACCTTTCCGAAATGGCCGTCTGCCGATGTTGGGAGGGTTGGTTCGGATCAAAGTGGTAATTTAAAATTTCCAATATTAAAGAATAGTGATTTTTACAAATTAGCTAAATTTTCTAAAAATTATCATTTTCTATATAATATAAATATTTAGAGCCTTTTTAAAAGCTATGTTGCATATGATTTGAAACATATATCTGTTGTCTTTATCTTAAAATCAAAATTAAACACACATATCATGTCATTACGTTTCCAGATGCGTTTGAATATTAGTTCCATAAAATTAGCATAAATTGGTCAATGTACCAATATTCAAAAGCATCTGGAAACGTAATGACATGATATGTGTGTTTAATTTTGATTTTAAGGTAAAGACAATAGATATACGCATGCTACCGCAAATTCAATCAAATGCGCAAAAATGCGCCACAGTTAGAAACGCTGAAATTAATATTTTGAGAAAAATATTTCCCAGATTTAACCAAAATCAACTGCAAAGGTCTTAAGCCGCTGTATGCAGAAAGGACTGTTGAGTTAAAACGAAAGGATTAAAAGCTTTTGTAGAATAATGACAAAGCTGCTACATATTACATTTCGGAAATTTAAAATCGCATTGTCAGCAACATTAATAATGAAATTTATTCAAATATTTTTTGAACTATTGACAATTCTTACCATATTAATTAATTTTGCGAGTTGTAACAGATCTTTTCTGAGTAATGAATCGAATATTTTCGCTTACCCTGGCGCCGTCAAAGAAGAAACAATCCACAATGTAGACCGCACTGGAAAACGGCATCGTTCTACAAATAAAAAGATAAACAATTTTCACACTATTTTGCATTAAAAGCTCTTTTAAAATAATTCAGATCAAAGGTTTATTTGAAAAAGTTGATTTTAGACGACTCACGTTATAAATATCGTGAGAAACCAGGAGATCGAGACCATATTGATAACATCAAATGCAGAGTCAATGACGCGCCGATAGACCTCGGGAATGTTCTGCTCCAGCAACTCTTCCAAGACACCCTGGTCCACGCGCACACCCACGACCTTGACGTTGTAGTAGTCGGGGAAGAGGCGTTCACAAATGGCCGCTATCAGCCAGAAGGTCTCTTCTTCCCGAGTGTAGAGGAGTAGGACGCTCGCCACAATGTTCATCGCCTGACAGTAGCCTGAATAGCGACATGTGTCCATTCATACTTATTTTAGTTATTATCAAAATATACTACTTGCAAGTTTATAAGTAGTAAAATTATAAATAGATTATTAATTAGATTTTTTGTAATGTAAAAATATATTAACATAATAATAAACTACTACGACGCAAAAAATTATGGATTGATTATTTTTCCAGAATGCAAGAGATATTACGATCAATATTTTACAGCTTATTCCCCGTGCATTATTTTATTGACTTTTACAGGAAAATACGAAGAGAAAGCGCTCAGAAAAAAAAAATTATTTACGAAACTTTTATTGGAAATAACATTAACCGAGATAAATATACACTTATGTTCGCAAACATTTACTTTTCCCAAATATATTGAAGTAAAAGGAAGGATAGAGCGAATGTTGTTTGCAAAGCTAACTGAACAATACTGTTATAAACAGACAATAATCGAATTTGTTTTTGATATTATAATGGAAATTAGAAATTCAATCACTATACCTGTATCCTATTACGTCGTTGATTAGGATAATGCCATGAAAACTTGAATATTCTTTACAATTAATTCACAGCGGCGTCTCCGCCGTGCATTAGTTTAAAGAATATTCGCGTTTAATTAAATCATCCTACACATATCCCAGACTAATATTATTAATCACGAGCACCGATATTCTTTATGCTTATAAAATTGTGATACTTTTCGTTACAAAATAGTTGCCAAATCATTATAAAGCATAATAAGAATTTAATATATACATATAATACATTTTATCTCATCAAACCCTGTTGATCTAAGTGAAGTTTAGGCGCGAAACTGTAACAGAGGTAGCACCTAAAAAGATCTTATAATATATACAAACGCTTACTCTACTCCATTTTAAGGAGAAGCAAAGAATGCGTATTTAGGCTGTTTAAAATAAATGACGCATTTTAAGGAGAAACAAAAAAATGCGTATTTAGGCTGTTTAAAATAAATGACGCATTTTAAGGAGAAACAAAGAATGCGTATTTAGGCAATTTAAAATAAATGACGCATTTTAAGAAGTAAAGAATGCATCTTTAGGCGATTTAAAATAAATGACGCATTTTAAGAAGAATCAAAGTGCGTATTTAGGCAATTTAAAATAAATGACGCATTTTAAGAAAAAGCAAAGAATGCGTATTTAGGCGATTTTAAATAATTTACGTATTTTATAAAGAAGCAAAGAATGCGTATTTAGGCTATCGAAAATAAATGACGCATTTTGCGTGTTAACGGAACTACACGACACAAACTGTCGCTTTGAAGCGAAATTGAAAAAACATTCAGCAAATAAATTACACCTTTAAAATCAATTCTTAAATATGTCAGTCAAGTAAAAAAAGCATTGAAACATATAATGCCTAATAATATATAAAATAGTTTCATTTGCTTTTATTTAATTTAATAATTTAGATTTCAAATTAAGAGTGACAATAAATCAAGCGATCTTGATCATAACACATCCTTTAAATTGCGTGAAGATATTTATTATGCAAGAAGGTGACAACGATTAAACTCAAATATTGATACTTCAACCAAATTAACTTCTCAGACGAGAATATCAAATTTCTTCAATACTACAATAGTGAATAATAAAATATAATGTCCTTACTATAAAATACGGATAAAACATATCATAAACTGACTAATATTACAATATGAAGTAAATACAAACAGGTAATTCTCAATCTTATTAGCCTTAATGTAGCGGGGTATGGGTTGATCAAGTCGTCCCCAGCTGAATAGATTTAATAACAAGTATAATGTGCATACGCATCCATCCGGTAATGGACCGCAATAGGGACAGTAAATCAAGACAACACGACAGTTTTGCCCTTCAAAATTTAGCAATTAGATAGTAAAATTGTTTCCTTCAAAGTTAAAATGCAGATGATACAATAAATCACTGTCGATGAAGTAAAATATGTCGAATTTCTATAATAAAGTCAGGCCAGATGTCTATAAAACCATTACAACATACAAGATAGGGAGTTCTTGTGGATTTCTAACCAGCTATTAAAACATAACAAGGACTAATAGTTGATGATGGCATCGCTAAAACTGAATATGAAATATGCAAACATGTAAAAAGTAAGAGATTGACAAAAATGTTACAAAAAGCTAAATATGATAACGTTAACGTTTAATCACACCATTTATTGAAATAAAAGTTTATTCATATTAATAGTTGTTAGAAAAAGCTCATTATCACCTCGTTTTATATCTGCCAAAAACGATTTCTTAAAATGTTACTTTCCAGAAACACTTTAAATATATAAGACTAAATAATAAATAATTACATTAATTTAAGCAAATTAAAAGTGAAAAATATTTAGAGTACATTTTTCATTATCTTTAATTTGAAAGTAAATAATAAGTTTTTAATAAAACGAGAGTGACAAAAATGTTAATTATACAAAGAAACACAAACTTATCGGAAATACCTGCTTAACACACACTCCAGGTCCGGTCGCATAATAAAGTCATTTCGATTGGAAAACGATTGACGAGCAGGTGATTAGAGCAAGTTTATATATTAAAGGATGGTGATGTTTGAAAAGTGTTCATAGTGCTATTTAGTCAATCGCTTATGGTGGCCGAGGAGGTCCACTAATTGGTAATTCTCTCAGCTTTACCACGTATACCTCGTTTTGAGTGGCAATTCTTAG
>JAYRBW010152564.1:0-14201 GCA_036023295.1 Invenusta paracnida | reverse complement strand
ATTTTTGTATTGATTAAGCCATTTATTTCACTAGTGAAATAAACGATTTAGCGTGAAATAAACGCTTACTTAATTTACCACATTTAAATGGGGAATCCACTAGATAGTATGATTTAAATTGTAGATAATCGACTTGTTAAAAATTCAAAATTTTCCAATAAATGTAACATATAATTTATATAATCTACAAATATATATAATTATATTTTGTAATACAGTGTTTTTATAATTTATTTAATAATGACTAACTGTGTGCATATATCTGTCATTAATACTTATATGATACATGCATGGACCAGTTTGGTTTCAAAATAATGTTTTTCGTACAAAATATGCTCGTATTAAACAAAAAGCTTTCTCTATTGTTTGTGTAAGAATTTAACATATAAAGGGGGAAATTATTTGGTAAAATATAAATGTATATTACATGCATTGCATAATGCTTTTACTAACTATAATATAACAAAGAAACGATAAATGTATTATATTATACTATTCAAAACTATTCTCGTCCTTTCCCTCATCCTAGTTTAATTAATTTAATGTTTTTGATTGATGATCCTATGTGGCTGCAAATTTGAACGACTATAGTGGGTCCAGTAAAATATATTAAACAGACCAAAGGCAATTGGGAACACCACACTGAAGACTTTGTCGATAATATATCCAGTAGCCACATACAACCGCAAGCTACGCTTCTTTATCTTCTGACATTCGACATGCTGAGTGACTGACATTGGTAAAACAGTCTCAGCCTGATTTTCGATATCTTTTGCATTATTTTCTTTTGTTCCATCCTTTTCGCCACCTTTCTTTTTCTTTACGTCTGGGCAGTCTTCCTTGGGTTCAGAGCTACTTTGTCGTGTGTTTATAAATAGTTCCTTTAAAGATGGCGACTTCTCCCGACATAGTGAGTTGATGAAAGCGAATTCCAGAAGCGAAACAACTACGAAAGCCAAACAGGCGAACAACCAGACGTCGATCGCCTTGATGTAGGAAATTCGGGGAAGTTTTTGAATTGTTGCGGCGCTCTGAGTTATCAGGGAGAGCACTGAGAGAAGACTGAGACTGATCCGCGCTGGAGCTGCTTTGAAGTCAACAAAGAAGGAGAGCCAAGCAATTATGATGATCAGAATCGAGGGCAGATACGTGTAGATGAGATAGAATTCAAACTTTCGCGATAGTAGGAACTTGACTTTAATGCATGGAAAGTAGCCCATTTCAGGATAGTGGTCCTGATATATTTCCGTGGATGTGTCAAGTATTTCGAATTCATTAAGAGTAATGTTTTTCTCAAGTTGAACGTTCTCCTTTATTTTCTTATGCATCCAGCCCAAACGTAGATCATGTGTCCTGTAGGAGAAAGAGCTTATATCAATCGAACAAATTTGATAATCAAGAGGAAAGGAGTCGAGATGCATCATACAGGAGAGTGTAGCGGTGACCATTTGATTGTAGAATACCATCCCATCTCCCTTAAGCCAGAGAGAAAAGTAAGGAGACTTGAGAGCCAGTTTAGTACTGTCTACAGTCTTTGGAAGGTACAGTTCAGGAAGCCACATCTTTTCAAGCATTAAATTGAGAAGAATTATGTCATTGTAGTTGGTGAACTGAAGACGGTGATCTTTCCAAACCTGCCGAATTGAAAAGTGAATCGTGAAGGTCATATCCAGGACACTGATACTGCTGATGCTGCTAACATAGAGATTAATTAATACCTGTGTAGGCTCATTTTTACTCACACCATGTTTCGGCCGGACGAGATTGTGATAGTTAACAAAAAGTCGTTCAATAAGGTCGTCCACTGTTTCATTGCTCCGATGTTGAATAACGGATTCACATGTAGTGGGTAAAAGTGTAAGTAAAATTGGAATTAGAAACCAGAGAAGAGCCCAAATGTACATGCCTAAAAATGCGGAATTACTATTTAAGATTTTAGAATATTTCGCTGCCTTTTATGACATATTTGTATGAAATTTAATATACAAGTATGTCGATGCCACGGCGTCATGCTATGTTCTTGATGAATAGGTTATAAGTTATTTTGGTTGGATGGGTATTCAGTTATAAACATGATGAATGATATCGGTCGTGTTATATTTTGAATAATTATATATGTATGTACATATTATATAAATATAAATACATGCGCATAAAATATGTTTCAAGTTATTAAGGTTAATTTTTTAGGCAGGAAGTGCATCTATGTCGTCACACAAATAAGCGATAAGAATTCCTATATAAAGTTATCATTTTAGTAAATTGGTCTATATTAACTTCGTGGCTTCGGGTGCATACTGTATACATATAATATGCCAGTCATAATGTACCAGTATTTCATGTATATAACATATCATATTTCATTCAGTATTGTGATTTTTATCATAGCGTAATAATTACAATTACTCTATAATTTAGATGTAGATATTTAATTATGTTGATCTATTTATATACTTATCACATATGTTTTATATATAATTAATTAAAATTAAATACATTTGAAAATACATATATTGTATATATATATATAGAATAATTATTCTAAATAATTAATTAATTAATTAAACAAGTAATTTACTTTCAACTATTTTCATAAAAATGTGTTTTATGTGCATGTCAGTAAATATTTTAAAAGAAAGTTTAGAGGTTTATATAAATATAACTAATTTATATTTATAGGTCATATATACTTTATGTAGGTAATTTATGAAAACATATATAAAAGTGTTCAATTTAAAATTAAAATTATATAAAAAGTAAAACAAATATATGAAAACTTTACATCGAAGCGGCTTATTTACACTGTAGATCTTTACTTAACGAGTACAATTCCATAAGTTTGACATGAACAGTATAGAAAGACTGGAATGTCACAGTATTGGTACAATGAATTCATGTTTTATATTTATATAAATTAGACAAGAAAAATATGCAGCGTAATATATTTGGAACCTCTTTAGGCCATATAGCGTAATAATACACAAAACATATTATTATAATATGTGGTCTGATGAACTATGATATTCTAAACATATAACTCTGAATATCATATATTTTCCTTGTCTTAATTATTATAAAAGTTTACTTACTGTAAAAAGTTCATGTATGTTTTTAAACTAATACGCCCTGCTTAAAACTTCCTGTTTACTTTGAAATTTTGATCTAAATTTGTTTGATTAACAGTAGCAGCTGTTGAAATTAATTTATGCGTGGAATATAACGAGGTCGTTTTAGGAAGCCTTTCTGTGTACTGATTATAATAAATAACCAACAAATATATATATCAATTTAAAATTAACATTTTAGAAACAAAATTATTAGAAAATGCATGTTAAAGGTTCATTTATGTAATTTAGTAATACATGTTTATATCGTATTTTACGAAAACTGAACAATTATAATATGTATATAATCTAAACATCTATTATTAAATTATTCTACAAGATAAAATAAAAAAGAATAACAAATTTGGTGGATGCAATATAATATTTCATAAAATATTTTAATAAAGTACAATTTTTACGAAACTCTATTATCCTTCATCAGGTGTGTGTGCAACACTATATATATACATATATACATAATAATGCTCATAATATATAAAAGACTATACGGAAAAAATCCCCAAGTAACCTTATCCCAGTAACCCAACCATTCTTAATATACAAGAGAAAGGTCACCGGAGATGGTTTCCAGTTACTTACGAAATCAATAATTCTGAAAGGAGAGACAACGTGGAAAGTACTTTGCCATCTTTCTCCATTAAACTGTAATTAATATATGAATAATATTTACTGATGTTGACAATCATTAAAATAGTTTAATGTATTTAAACCATGCGTTTGATGTATTTCAAATAATTATATTGAATGTGAATTGAAATTATATAGTAAGCTTATAATTCATTTTAAAGTATATCTGTATAAAGATGAAAAAAATATAACATCTTAGAAATTGTTTAAAAATAAATCAAATTTTATTAACATATCAAATGTATTGGCGTTAAAAGCGTTCTCATCAACTATTCAAGTCGTAGATGTTGCGATCAAGTAAGACATCTATAACGCATATTATCTGACATGACATAAACATATATTTTATCATTCTTTGTCTTGACAATTTTTCCTCTCTATACTATAACTAATACACATTATTTCATTTAAATTATTTGTGCTGGTTTTACTACTCAACTTTATCCTAATTGTCGAGATTTCAGAATTATCCGGAATAATCTTAATATATTAGTGCCACAAAAGAATTCATTAAAATTGCGGTGTAATGGTTATAAATGTATCCTGTTTTTTTGGCTGATTACTAGATTTTTTTATTAAACATGCTTGACTCAATATTGTTACAAACATAGATTCCCAACTTCCATCCTATTCTACCCTGTCCGCGTGCAGTGTATTGTCAGTGTGGTACTTCTTCTAACCGGACCCGTGAATGAAACGTATCCTCCTTATCAGAATCCCTATCACAAATACTAATCATATGTTTCAGACGTCTCTTGAAATATTTGGTTTGAACAGTGTGAAAAATACGTTTGTTTAACTGATTAATATATCTCGTTATAAATATTATGTTTTGTTGTTGTTTGTGTTTTTTGCTATATGTATATATAACGTTTATAACGATAATTGATATGTATTGGCTTCTTGATAACTTGTCAATATTACGGCAACATAACAACAAAGCAAGATTATTGTTTTCATCAGAAGTTTATTTTTGTAAACCTAAGGTCGAGGAAAGTAAAATTTAATTTAGGAAACTTCCTATGTATGCTAATATTCTTTCAAAGTCTTGCTCGGTAAAAGTAAAAGTTTATTTGACTTTTTCTTGCGTCGACTAAAATAAAATCGATTTTATGTCATTTCAGAATGAATATATTTGGTGTTCTTATATTTTGATAACTATTTTATATTCATCACAAAAAAAATGTTCTAAATTATAGTAAATTTCCCTGAAATACTAGAATCTGTTCTGAAAATAATAAATAATAAATCCTAAATCATATATGACCTTTTTGCTCTATAGAGAAATATATCAAAGTAAAAATATATATACTTTTTTTACATACTCAGTATCAGTAAAGAGAGTTGAACTATTTTGTATGACGAATTTGTAAGCCATCGCAAGAGAATATATTGTCAATTTGAATTGATTAAAAATAACAAAACGAAATAACTGCTTCGATTTTATTTTTCTATTGGCAATTAGGAAATATACTCGTACATTTTACTTTATAAGAGTTTGTAATATGAACAAAATTAAAGCCATTATTTGTATGGATTGTTTTTAAGTTTAATTTTAAGCAACAATGTAAACTTAATAATGTATAATAATAAAAAATGTGCATATAATAATATAATATAATATAATATAATATAATATAACGTAATTTATAAACTATATTGTTTTAATAACTCTTATTAAAAATTCTATTGATAACAAATATTGTACGTGAAACATATTTTTCAATTAAGAATATAACATATCTATAGTGTATTATTATTAGTTAGTATATTAACCCCCACATACCGGGTGGGGGGGCTGAATCGGCTAAATTGTTATTTGAAAAATCGCATGATCTCCAGTTTTGATGATTTTTCCTAACTTTATGTTTAACAACTTTTAATCATATTTTCATCATTGTTACCTCAGGGGGTCTGCTATAGGCCTTTAAAGTATGTGACCTCCTTATATTTTAGTTCATCTAATTATAAGTGAAAACAACGAAATGTATAAAATCGGGGTGGATATTAGTGAAATCTATTTCATTGATAATACATAATGAACCACCAACACGCACTATAATATTCAAATACTCAATACATTATTGTATAGTGAACTATTAAAATTAAAATTTAGAAATTGAAAAATAAATCACTTTTTTAATGTACTTTAAAAATTAAATTAGCTTTAACTTTTTATTAAAAAAAGAAGTTATATGCAAAGTCATCTGTAGATCATTTTGATTTAGTTGTGTGCCAATTTTTATCAATATAGTACACTTCTAAAGTAGATTTCAATAGGGGGGCCAAATTAGCCCCCCCCCCCGGCACCTGGCTGCGTTAAATAGCCCGGATGCAAGGGGTTGATGTTAATATGAAGTGAATATTAATTAGTAATAGTAGTAGTATGAGTTAATAAAGTTAGTATTATAATAAAAGTAATACTTTAATGAATATAATTATATTGATTTATTTAAATTTTAAAACATCTTTAAATGTAAATTCTATCAAATATAAAAATAATTTAATTTCTTTTTATCGTAAATACTTGTTTGTAATTGATCAACTAATTAATTATTCTACAAAACTTTTGGAATCGCCATTTCAAGCTTAATACGCAACAAGAACAATATTTGATTACTTGCTTCGAAATAATATCAATTACTTAAAAATTATTGTTACAGTCAAACACGCGAAAAATCATGTGTATATGTAAAAATTGTCATGTATATTCAAAAATATATTTAAAAAAAAGCACGACAGGTCATAACTTTATATGATGATCACCATATGCATATACATAGACCATCCTAATAGAAAAAGCACGGTAACTAAATCCAACAAATATTTATTATTCTATAATATATTTATAAAATATAATGTATATTATAAATTGATAAAATGAAATATATACTTAATTATAAATTGAATCTGGATATAAAAACAATATTTTCAATTCCACTTTATTATTATGTAGGTAAAGACAATTCCCTAAAAACTATTTCCTTTTCAAATTTCTTTGGTTTATATAAATAGTTAAACAAACATAATATATAGATATATATGTATATACAACATACAATTTTGAAAAAAATATATAATAACTCTGAAGTAACTACACAAATGGTATAAAATTGGCAACGTGAAATAAACATAGTAATGTCTAAAATTAGTTATATTTTTTTTAATACATATGTGTAGGTACATATTAGAATGTAAAATTGATTATGTTATTGGGATGGTTTCTGCACAAAGCAACCAGAAATTCTATTGTATAAATAAGCAGAAGAAAAATCTATAATAAAATTTAAACTTTATCTAAATGACTGGTTGATATTCTACAAAAATTATTTAACGTCTCCCAGAAAACGTTTAGTTAGTCTAAAAAGAATAGAAATACAGTCATAGCAACTATTTGACCTATTTTATGAGTCCTTAGTGAAATCTAAAAGAGGATAAACAACTTTTTTTGCCATAAATACATTAATAAAAAATAAATGCTTCAGTCGTATAAATAAACCAGCAACACTGACTCTTTTATGCTTATATAGCGAACACAATTTAACGACCCGGTTACTCAATTTTTATGGCCAAAATAAATCTTTTGGCTGCTTAAATCACAATTAGTCTTACTTTGAAATAGGAGATAAAATCTAATATATTTTGTGTATCTCTATAATTAGATATTAATATAGATTATACCAATTCAATTGAATGTTATTCAAAGTTCACTTCAGCCGTTATCGTTGTCGGTAAAATGTTATGGTTTTGTTAGAATGGATCAATAACAATGTGGTTATGTTTTATATAATAAACGTAGTATAATTATGCCTCTCCAGTATAAATTATAGTCTTAATCAATAACAATGTGGTTATGTTTTATATAATAAACTTAGTATAATTATGCCTCTCCAGTATAAATGATAGTCTTCATTTCATTGTCTGAGCTTCTTTTATAATGATGCCAATTGATTTAAAATCGATCATAACATTTTAAAAATTTAACGTGTATTAAATCGATTATTAAATTATTTCATTTAAAATGATCCACTCAAAAAATTAAGATTCCTAAGCAATTAAAGGAATCTATGTATGTCAATTTCAGGTAAAGAAATATTCAACGGACATTGATATCTTTAGAATAAACACCCTCTTACGAGCAAGAACGCTTACCTTTGTATACTCATTTACAAACAGGCACTCAGAAAGTGATTTTTCGTAGGGATTGCTCAAATGTTCAATGCAACTAAATTTATTTTATTAGAACCCTTTCCTTTACCTCCAGAATTATTAAATATATTTACTAGAGCATAATATTTATATTTATTAGACACATAGTTCTGCTAAAACTATAAAACATATCATTAAATGCATTATAGATGCAAAATAGCACAGATTGAATAAAATAAAACGAATCATTATTTTAATTAAATCGACAGTGATTTAACGTGTAACAAGTTTTATGCCCAATAATATGTACGTATATTTACAAAATGTACTCAAGTTCATGCCATTAAATGTATTACTTTATTTTATATAAGTTATTATAGCTAATGTTAAAAAAAAATCTTTGAACGACTGTTTCGCTTAGAAAATAACAATACAATTTTTTGAAGACTCGATTTGTCAGTTCGATCTTTAAATACGAGCAAAAGCAAACAGTAGTTCAAGCGAGCTTGCGTCATGCTCTCTCCAATACGGGTTTTTATCCTTCTGAGCTAAGAAAAAGATCATAAAGTACAAAACCATAAAGGGAAAAAAAGTACGATTTACTAATTTTACTGTGAGGGACTGATAACATGATGAAGAGGGTCCAAGGCTTTCACTTAAGCAATCCCATTTACTACAATTAGTCTCAATGAATAATTTTCTGAACAATTATACAGCATTTCGTCACTGTCACGGCCAAACTACCTATGTTCAAATTTCAGAATGTTGAGAAATCAAAATAAACTGTGTCATTATCATACAGACGTATAATTTAAAAAAGTGAAATAGTCATAGTGTGTATATATATATATATGTATGTTATGGGTTTTTATATAATCACACTTAAAAAATATATATAGCGTACAACTATAAAATTTGAAATTAACAACATAGCTAGTTTGGTCGAGACTAGTATTAACGACAGAACGGTTTTGTCCTCGACGAATGCCAAAATATCATAGAGGAAAAGCAGCTTGTAAAGTTATAGTGACGACAAAACCAGCTATGTTTTGCATAATATTTAATTTGATAATTAATCATCTTATTTGTAAAACATTGTTTTAATGATTTTATAACTATTTAAATAATAGTATTAAAAGTATTAAAGATATAAAATTTTAAAGAAAAAAATATAAATTCGTCAAATTTTTCAAGATTAGACCGTTTAACTAAAATTATAAAATGCAGATGAATTTAGTGTATCTTAATACTTTTGTGTTAAAAATAAATTTCGAAAAAAATTGAATATAGCTGGTTTGTGCGTGAAAGCGACGATTTGGAAAATGCTTTATTGTTTTTTTACGCAAGCAATATTTATTGATAGCACTATAAAGTATGGTGCAACATGCTTTAAACCAACGAAAGCTTGCTATATTGGCAAGTATCGGCCTTTGTCCTGGCCCCTCAGAAGTCTAGACTTATCATCCTGGGATAGCGTTTTAAAGCGCAATCTTAAGGCGCACAAATCCGATTCTGTTGTTCAACTAAAAGCTATCATTCGGCAAGAATTCTGAGACATTTTACGATACCTATTAATTACAATCTATCAATAAATTGGATATTTGACGAATGCATGCATGTTTGGAGTCAAAAAGATGGGGACTGATCCTTTCGATAAATAATGTAATGAATTAATTAAAGAACTCATGTTACATTACTCTTGTATTTCTGTAAGCATAATTGTTGTTAATTTTTAGAAGTCTTTATCGTTGTAACTTATGGACCACACTGTATATCATTAGGACATATTGTTCTAACTTCAAGATCATTAGATATTTTAAAATAAATGTATCAATTAAGTTAAATTTTTCTTATTAGGGGGTTAAGGATGACTATAATGAATTTTTGTTTCATAAATTAATGTATAAATGTGTAAAGCCAACATGATTATATCCTATTTTGTAGTTTCAAAAATTCGTCAGTAGAATATCCCAGAAAAACTTTGTAATTTTGTAAGGTTTATTTTATAATAATTAAACATAACCATTAGCTATTTATTATTGTAAAACACAAATGTTATTCTGGACTTCATAAACTATTGAAACACTTCAAAAATTGAAATCGCATTATATTGATAAGGATAACACATTATTTAGACAGAACCTTGATTAAATAGTTTTGTTACTGTATCGCAAACAAAAGAAATTGCTTTACAAATTACGTTTGTAATAGTTAAGTTCATCATATTTTAACATTGCTTTGAATTGTTGTGTTAAAATAATATACACACATATATGTATATATAACTTATTAGTTTTATACATTTATTTTCCTATTTACATTTCATTTTCAAGTTAATTAACTGAAGTTAGTTTAAGTGTAATCAGATTGCCATCAGCAAAATTCATTCGTATACACGAAAATATATGTTTTCTCATTTTAATAACTTAATTACACAAAGTCTTATTTATTTCATTGGTATTACTTTATTTAAATATCTCAGCTCATTTAATTCCAAATTTTATATATTTTGAAGTCGAAAAGGTATATAGTTCTCTGAATTTAGAAAAATCTTTTTGAAATCCACTTAACATTCTCCTCACATTGTAATGCAGGTAATTACATAATATTTTATGTATGTTTATTTGTTGGGTTTTTAGCATTATTAATATATTCCATATTTGTTATAACTCTTTATTCAAATATGTACTTTATATTTACTAATATTGGACAATTAGGGTAATATGAGATTTATTATGACATTAATACAATAATAATGAAAATGAAAATATACCAATTAGTTATTAAACATCAGACAATAATAATAAATATTCAAATCGGTAAAGTATCTTGTCAAAATCGTGAGTTTTCTATTTGTCGCTCATATTGAATATAATTGAATAATTGTTACTGAGTTTGAAATTACCAAGGATACATTTAAAGCATTTATAAATAAAATACTTCTTTTAAATATTATTACAATCTCTTATTATATATTACATTTCAGTTATTATGGTTATAGAAGTATTTGCATGTACATAGATAGTAGATTATTTGGTTCATAGTCGTATTGTTTCTTACAATAGTAAGTAAACATACAATATCTCATTCAATTGCAATAACAATATAGAATATAGTATTAGTTAATTATACAGTGCAATAATTTGTATAGTGTATTACTCTTCCAAATTACCAAATAACATGCGGTTGTCTGCGGCTATATTGAGTCCAATACAACAAATTGAATAAAATAAATGCACAGGGGTACAAAATACTGAATACTTTGTCGATTCGATATCCTGTAGCGATTTTTAATAGTATTCTTCTCTTTTTCTTGTGGATCTCCTCATGTTCCTCATATGAAAGTTGTTGAGTACCAGCTTCCTGAATTGAGACTTTCTTCTTTTCACAGCAACCTGACTTTTTACTGTCTTCCTCATCTCCTTCCTTCCCTTCTCCCTCCGTCTTGCTTCGGCTCAAAGTGTCCATAACCTCCAGCGCAGTCTTTGCCTCCTCCCGACAGATTGAATTTATAAAAGCAAATTCAAGCAGTGACGAGACCACAAAAGCCAGGCAGGTAAACAGCCAAACATCGATCGCCTTGATATAAGAGATTCGAGGAAGTTTTTGTATTGTCGCAGCACTCTGGGTTATAAGTGAAAGTATGGATAACAGACTGAGACTGATTCGTGCGGGTGCTGCTTTGAAGTCGACGAAGAAGGACAACCAGCTAACAATAATGATCAACATCGAGGGAAGATATGTGTAGATCAAGTAAAAGCCGAACTTTCTCTGGAACCGGAATTTCGCAGTCAGCAGAGAGAATCGTCCAGTCTCTGCGAAATGCAACGAAGTCGCCTCAACAATTGTGTCCATATGATGAAACTCATTCATCGTGATATTCTCCGCGAACTCCACCTCGTTTTTCGCCAACCAGATCAAGCGAAGGTGCTTATCACGGTAGGAAAAAGAGGTGATGTCAAACGTACACAATTGCTCGTCAAGAGGAAATGTGTAGAGAGACATCATACAGGACAACTTGAGACTGACCACCTGACTGTACATGATATGACCGGTCCTCTTGAGCCAAATTGAGAAAGACGGAGATTTTAGTGTCAGGGCTGAGTTATCCGCCGCTTTGGGGAAAAAGAGATCGGGCAGCCAGATATTGTCACGCATTGAGTTGAGGAGGAGTTTGTCGGGATAGTTACTAAATTTGAGCCTTGGGTCGTACCAACATTGACG
Source organism: Invenusta paracnida (assembly GCA_036023295.1). Taxonomy (NCBI): domain Eukaryota; kingdom Metazoa; phylum Platyhelminthes; order Proseriata; family Coelogynoporidae; genus Invenusta; species Invenusta paracnida. Next base: position 2,076 of record JAYRBW010152564.1, on the reverse strand, counting down.
AATATACAGGTTTATTGTGTAGGTCATTTCCAGGGCACTGATTCTGCTGAATCCAGTAATGTAGAGGTTAACTGCCACCTCTGTTGGCTCCTCTGTTTTGCCGGGCCGCGAGAAACTTTGGTAGTTGCCAAAAATTCGGTTCAAGAAATCATCTTCACTTTCACTCGTGTTATACACAAAAACCGTTCTACCAAATTTTGAATTCCAAACTATAATGAAAGTTTGAATAAGAATACTAGTAATCAACGTAAGCTTTAGCATTTTAAAGTTGTCTTTAGCCCACTTCGAAAAATAGTATTCTTGTGATGTTTCTTCTATTGATGCGCGTACCTGAACGAAACATATTTAAACTGATACGTACGTGTTGCCCTTTACTTATGGTATATAATTAGCTGCTTAACATTTACCTGATGGTATGTATATTCACATGTATACCACCTGCACTTATGAAAGGTTTTCCGTTTACTTCTATCTGTAATACACTTCAGCACTCTTTTTGATATATAATTTGTATCATGTATGCTGTCGTAATTTTCGCCCCCATGCTTATGTTCAGACATGTGGTATCAAGATACTTAGCTTTGAATAAAGTATCTTTTCTAGTCAGTTATATAAATATAAAATTCTCCCAAATACGTTTAAGAAAGAATATGTAAGATATATATTTATATATTTATATAAATACCCGATTTACATATGGGTATATATAAAGAATATAAAATTTGTTATGTGGTATATCGTAATACTACAACTTTATTTATGAAATATGAAATACATATGTGATAAATCAGAAATTCAATGCACACGAAAGGAGTGGCTTTCAATAAACAACTTATTTCTAAAGTAGCTATAGTACATATATTCAGAAAATAGAGCTATATTTAGAAGCGAAAGTTTTAGAAAGTTTTAAAAGCGTAAAGATCACACAAACTATATTACTACGTAAATATATATTACAATTCTATATGTCTGTCTTTTTCATTTTTTGTTTTATTGATGAATTCATTTATGCGTACTGAATATATGCTAGTTTCATTTAATATGCTATATATGCATTTTGTAACTCTGTATTAAAATAAGCGTACACTATAAATAAAATCATTGCAATTCACACGAAAAAGGTGTGTAATGTCTTTCGCACTAGCTAGTTCAATAGCTAGTTGGATTGGTTGATCGCACCAAAACAGTTGAATTTGGATCGAATAAAACAGTTTTCGTGCTATCTTACACCTCTTCAAATATAATATACCAGAGGAATATCGCATGAAAAAGGCAATCAGAATAATTTGTCCGTGTGATTTTAAACATATGTATTAGCTATCGCGCCAGAAGAAGCAATATTCAACCATTTTTGGTGCGATCAACCAATCCAGTGCGATATTGGACTAGCTAGTGCAAAAGATGTTACACACCTTTTTCGTGTGAATTTAAAGTTTTTAATTTGCAGTGTACGTTGTTAAATGAAACTTTTAAATACTATTAAATACTTATTAACAACAGGGATACCATAACCATGGAATTTACCATTATAAACTTACACTTGTAGAACGACATTAATTATTCAATTTAGTCAAATATACAATATTATACTCATAATCTATATAACTGTCACGGTATATGTGTTAAAATGCAAAGATTAAATCTATCTAGTGATAAATATATAATGCAATATAAAGAAGGTTTAGAAAAAATGAATCAGAAAACACGTTTTGTTTGTTGTCCAAACTATTAGTTTAACAAATAAAAACACTGGCCTAAAAATCATAAAATCGAAAAAAAATATTTTTGGTTTTTTTGTTAAAATATAGATAAATATATATTTTCAAATAAAAATGTTGTTATCTACAAATGTTGGTATTCGTCCAGAATCAATACATTACATTTGACAAAAAGTAAAATATTTGAAAACGGATTTCTTCCGAATAATATCAGAGTAATATGCTCCTAAATAATATTCTAATAAAAAAGAAGGAATGCGTTCACGCTTTATGGGTATATTAGTATATTTGTGCGACGTTTCGCGAATCTTTAACAGCACAAACTAACCAGCTGAGTGTAAGACACAATAATAAATAG
>JAYRBW010152553.1:0-14201 GCA_036023295.1 Invenusta paracnida | reverse complement strand
TTGCTATCAAATTAATTATAGTTATAAATTTATGAAATATATTCGTGTAATGACCCAACCTGCCCCACTCTCCCCTAGTCATGGAAAAGCAAATTAACAACTCTTCCATCGCTGAAAATAAAGTCATTCTTTTTAAAGAAACAACAGCCATAACAAAGGAAACTGCTAATAATAGCAAAACCTTCAGCGATTCTAAAAAAGATAGAATAAAAATTATTATTTTCATGTTAATATAATATGAAAATCTAGTAATTAACTATTTTGCCCTATCACTTTCCATGTAATCTCATCCAACAACAATAGCTTTTCTTTTATTGATTATTAATATTGTTTATTGTAATTGTTGTTTATGTTTATGTTCAAATTAAAAAAACTCTATTCAATAAGAAACTTTTTATGCACTGTACAAAATACAAATAATCTTATAAAAATGATAGAAATAAACTTCTTGTGATTTGTTCGACATTAATTTATCTCCATTTAAACCTTGAAATTGTTGTATATATATGGTTAGGTTAGAATGTGTTTAGATTCAAATGTAGTATACCTTTTGTATTGTTATTTATTAAATAAATTGTATGGAATTAATAAATAAAATGTGTACATACGTACAATAATTAAGGCTGTTAATAACAAGTATGCAAATAATACATGAATTGATAGTTTGACATGAGGGAATGGTTCAAACTGTGTCACGTTCGTTGGTAGTATTGTTTGGCAATCTTTCCTTCTCCAAATTGAATCGTCTGAAACGAGTAAAATTAGATTTTATAATAATTAAATAAGTATATATGATTAATTTATTTCTAATTAGAAAATGGGATAATGGGATAATTAAGGCATTCATCATAGTTATAATTTAGGATTTCTATTTCAGCCTCAATAAATCAAATACTAATTCTATTGTTATTGATTAAATTCAAAATGGATTTCATCACAGAAGAATCCTCGGACGGCTTTGTGGTGGAACTAAGCAAAACTTTTGAAGAGGAATTACAAAGTCTGGATGAAATCAATTATCCCAGATTAAGCGATAAAGATATTGATAATTAATCTAAGCAAAATTGAATTGGAGGCAATTCCTGCTGGGACAAATGCTCAAACAGAGATAAATACAGATCTAATTATCTGAAAGAAAGAGAAAATAATAAATAATCATTTGTCTCTAATACAATAAAATTAATCATTCAAATCACATTTTCTATGTATTCTATTGAAGAATAAAATTAGCTTCTGCATAGGCTATTACTTAAGAAAATGTAAAAGAAAATCTGAGAAATTTAATTGAAAATATAATTGTAATCCACCTTTAACGTTTCAAATCAATTATTGGAAATTAAAGTTACTGGAAACGGAATTTTAACCAAAATACCGGCCAGGATCATGATACCTATATTGACTACAACAAGAGATTAAAATCAGCAATTTCTTCAGGAACAGCTCAATGAAAATCTTCATACTTCAATAAGATGATTATCAAATGATAATGAATCATTCTCTTTTTGCATCTGTATATTTTGTAGAGACAAAATAGACAAAATATATATACTGTTACAACCGTCTCATTGACTGGCGCTTATTCGATCCTGATTGAAGTGCACCGCACCCAAAGTGCACCTGAGCACCACTCAGTATGGTGGAGTCGTCCCAAAGTGCATCTGAGCACCACTCAGTAGGGTGGAGTCGTCCCAAAGTGCACCGCACCCAAAGTGCACCTGAGCACCACTCAGTCAAAGTGCGTGGGTGGGATGAGTTCGTGCCGCTCCTGGCATACTACTAGTGTACATATAGTTTACAATACCTAGCCTATGTTTGTATAAATTATTTTAACGTTTTATAATTGTAGAAATATTCTATATTTTGCTATACATTATTACATGATATTATTTAATAACTTTCTTCATAGTTTTTATATTGAAAAAAACGTATAATGTGCGAAAAAGTAGTACCAACCCATTTTTTGTTTCACTATGTGCCCTTCTGATGTTAGAGCCCCCCTTTCAATAATCCTGCATCCGTGCCTGCTCTCCCGAGTTGTATTGGGTTGTCCCCTATAGTGCAAAATCTTGCTCTACGTCTTGTTTGGTGTGGTGTTGTTCGATGACAACGTGATCATTCACCATCAAATTTTTGGACAACCTCCATGACGCTCACAAAAACCAGTCTTTGATGGAGCTGCGCGACAGGGAGCTCATCGTCTGTCCAGGGATGGCGCTTGATATCAGCAATGGTAGGGCTATAGGTAAAAATATTGCAACCAATCCCATTCAAAGCCGTGGTGACAGATTTGGCCCAAGAACTGTTTAATCGTCTCTGGAACTTCATGGTCAATACGAAATAGCCTATACAAATCACCAGCAGAGATAATCTTGGGAGGCCCCTCCATGACACCATTAAAATTTATATGTAATTGAGATCCAGGAAAATTTGAAAGAAAATTGAATAATCACAAAATGACCTATATAAATGGAAGCGGTATTTTATATAATACGTTTACTGTTTAGTATTCTGAAATAATTTTTTTTTTGTTTTCAGTCAATTAAGAATAAGTCGCTGAGTATAATAAATTGGTATACCTATATACCTAATACATGCCATTTTAAAATGTTTAAAATATAGGTGGGACATAACACTATTCAATTTAACGAAGTATAAATATAGTAAAACAAAGTTATTAGATAGATACTCCAATGCTGCCATTGATTAATACAAATATTAAACTGCCGGGGTGTACCAAATTATATCATCTAACATGTTTAATGCATAACTGTATTACAGATATCGTCCAAAATTTGAGCTAAGATTAAGATTTTAATCTAACCACTAACTCAGAAAAAGCATTTTAATCAATATAATAGTCAAAAACCTTTCCAATTAAAATGAAATCTTCATTTCGTATGTCCCCTTATTTAATTCGGTTTCCATTAAATCTTTAGCTAGATCAAACTATCCTGAGATTATTTATATTCAATTCTATATATTTAAAGCGTGTCAATCCCAGACAATGTATATTCCGCATTATTAATATAATTATCTGCATTATTGTAATAAATTTGACATCGATTTTATATACATTATACATTTCACACGCATTGAAGAACATAACACTGTCATTTTAAATTGTAAATATTCTCAGTGTCTATTCTTTTAAGAATAATGTAATCGATCCATATTATAAGAATAACATTGCATAATAACATATTTCATACATAACATTATAAATTTGACCTTATTTTTTTATAACTTTGTGCAAAATTTTCAGAAAATGACAAATATGGCAAACATAAAAGTTCCTTCAAACTCTAGAAGATATACACATGTACGTATAACATATTTTTGGAGGTCGGGTTATTTGATCATCATGGTTAATAAAACTTAATATATTTAATAATGTAACAAGTTTTCCTTGTTTAATTTAGACATGTTTATAATAACATATTATACTGAACTTCATTATAACAACATTTAATTAATGTTATTATTGCATTAAATGTATCTATAGTGCAAATCAAATATGCGGCAATAGATCACTGACTAACAAAGTTGTAGCCTTATATTTGTAAAGCACTACCAAAGTCCTAATTTTATTGAAAAATATTTGTTGACCTTAAACGATACTGAGATCACGATGATACCTACTTGATAAATTTCAATATTATATTCTAAGTGCTGAAATTTATGAGCTCTTCATAAATTAGATGCTCATTACATATACATATTTCCATAAAATACAACATATCAAATAATTTGTACTTGAAGTATGTCAAGCACGTATAATTCAAATAACACATTTGTAATTGTATTGTTAATATAACTTCATAAGTATTTACGCAATACTATTTGTTAAATTTACATTATTACAATGATTTATTTAAATTCTATTTACAGATAAACGTTTTATATAACTTTAAAGCTATTTGTACAATTAAAAACAAAGTAGGTACATATACGTGCAATATAAACAGTATGTCATAGCATACATTTATATTTAACAAAATGTTATGTACACATATTCACATATAAGTTAAAGAAAGATTCATATATTTAAAATGTACAACAAAGTTTGTAATTATGAATTTATAAATAATTATAGTATAGTAGACATATTATGCTAATCAAAACAATCATAAAAATCAATGTACAGTAATCCTTAATATCCATCATCACTATATTATCTACATAATTTAATCAAGATAAAATAATTATCTGGTTGATATAGAAGTACATATTTCGAAAATATTATTTACACATTTTACTATTATTATTGAAGTCTACATTTATAGCAAAATATAAATATATGGAAAAGTATATAAAAACTCTAGTCATTATTTTCTAACATAAATGCTAAAGTTGGATATTATATATATGATGGCTCTTCATTGAAGACACGTATTAAAAGTCTCATTCAGAAAATAGTTATTGTCTGTGTATATATTAAGAATCTTACTTTTCCATTAAGTTAAACATACTTCAACTAAGATCAGAGAATGAAAGCAAAAAATTTGTTAGTTCTATTTGTAGTTATAGTTTTACTTTTAATTCAGTAAAGTATTTGACATTTTTATATAAGAATACCAATTAGGCAGGCCTAATTCACACTTTAAAATGACACTCTTATAATATAAGGTTTGAAGAATATTCGATGGACGCAAATGACTCAAGGACTGTCTTGCTTCACCAGTCGAGATTTACGTGTCTTGCCATAAACACGTGCACGCTCCCAACGGACAGTCTCATTCTCCAAATTCATGATTTCGGTTATTCGCTGTTGAAAGGTACTTGGTGCACCAGTCACTGGATCAGGAAATGGTTCCATTACTAAAATGTTAAAATGCATCTTATGTATTATAAATAACTACTGAGCTTTATAAATATATTAAAAATAATCTGCTTACAATTCAGCGTGTTTCTTATCATAATATTTATTATTAATTTTTTAATATAATTATTATTGTTAATTTAATAATTGTTAATAATTGTTATTTTTAATATAATATAATATAAATATTACTACAGATTATATTTATCCAATTAAACCAACGAAGATTCTTACAGCACACTGTTTAACTGGTAGTGTTATTAAATATATTTACAATAAACAAATATTACTATAGTTTCTAATTAAATTGCAGAATTTATTGTAATAATAATATATAAATAAACAAACAAATGTTAGGATACTAAAGTGTCTCTTTGTTGTTAAATGTAACTTTTCTTACTGTTCTTTATTGAAACTTATTTGTATCACGAACTAAAATTGATTTTAATATATAATTTGAAATATTTTGTATAATACTGACATTATGTTGCAGGAAATATATATTTAGTATAATATTCTAGAAATAATTAGTATAATATTATAAAAATATTTATATCATATTGTAGAAAAAATTGGTATAATATTGTAAAAATATTTATATCATATTGTAGAAAAAATTGGTATAATATTGTAAAAATATTTATATCATATTGCAGAAATAATTAGTACAATATTGTAGAAATATTCATATAATAGTTTATAAAATTAATTTATAATATTATATATATATGGTTATTAAAAGTTATTTAATATTTAATAATGTAAGTATTGAATTTGAAAGTGTATACTAACTCGTATTAACGCATTATTATGCAATAGATAACATTTAACAAAAATATGTATACAAAACTAATGATAATAATTAATAGTATTAGTAATATTATGATTATAATTTATCTGGAATAATTAAGATAGCCGAGATAATTGTATAATTATATATCATCCTCGAGTTATCGGCTCGGCCATTTTGGTTCACCACACTGTTTAGTTTAATTGCTTCGTAGCTAGCCATGTAGGATGTTAACTCATAAATAAATTATACTCGTACTTACTTTGTAATTTTGAATTTAATTATCTATATACACAATTAGTACTTAAACTCACGTCCTCCTGCCTATGTGTTATACCTCAATTTGAAAACACTTATTGCTCTGTGGTTGTACATACTCGTATTTTCATACTTACAAAAGCGCTTAGGACTATACTTTATGTAACTAGCCAGAATTTCTTAAAAATCAAGTCTCCGTATTTTAATAATGCACTATTCGGCTCTAAAACATTTTTTTCAATTTGTAATTACCACATCAAGGAACAATGTGATAATTAAAATACTAGTTTCAAGTTGATAAACATTATAGTGTTATAGTCTTTATACAATCTTAAGAAATTATTTTGAAATGTACCATCATTTCATGTGTAGAATAATAGTCTTTGTTTAATTTGTTTACTATTACTAGATGAGTAAATTTATGTCAAGGTTTCATACTGAAATAAACTCAAATTTCTGTATGATCAAACATGAACACAATTAACATTCTAATGTCCTCTTGCTATAAATAGTAAAGTTGATCAGTACACGTTAGAAAGGTAATAAATAATTCCAGTATTTAGAATTTAACACTGAAAAAAATTATTGTACATACCTAAATTATTATTTTTAAATAAATAATTTAGCAAACAAACTTAATTACTGTATAACATTAAGTCATTTAGCAGATATATAAATTAATTATAGACAAAATTATACAAATTTTAGAACAAATTAAAACAGTATAATTATTTATTAAATTACAATAATCCATCAGCCATATCTATCATTATTTTAGGGCCTGTATTTAGCTAGGAGTTTTAGTCCATTATTCCAACTGACCAGTTAAAATTCCGTTTCAGATTCCTTTCCTCAAAAAAATTAATTAAAACCTCAACAGTCATTCTCGGAGATTAACACAATTTATTCTTTATACAAACAAACTCTCAACCCTAAATAATGAATATTATTTGAATTCAAACTTCCTTCCAGATTATTTTAACACAAGTATAACTTTAAAACACAAAATTCTAATCACCACACCGTCGCTAAAAATGACATACAGCATCATATACGAGAACTTTAACAGGCATTCATAATCACATACATACGAGAACTCATTCATTCGTTAGAACAATGCACGAGGTACAATAATATTAATATTTTTTATTAAAATAAAATAAAATAAATATTATAGTTTATTTACATGGCAACTTTTGAATACCCAATAAATCAAGACTGGTGGAAATAAATGTTTTTATTCTTACATATAGGAATAAAATATATATTATTGAAAAAATTGTCGACTATCAAATAATGAAATATCTACTGAATGCACAAATTTGCGTAATAGAATAATAAAAATGTTAATCATTTGTAAACATTATGTTATGTAAACAGTATTTTATCAATTGTAAAATAATATATGACAATTGTAAACGATAAAATAGGCTATATTGAATAAGTACAATTTATGCATAATTTAGTTTATTACATACCTTTAGTTTCAGACAATTTATGCAGAATCGAATTACCTGAATTTCAACAGTTGGTTGAAAACAATAAAATAAAATTAAACTAATAAATGTTTTGTATAAATTTATGTAGATTCTATTAAAATACAAATTTATTTAAATTTTTTGACAATAATTTACTATATAAATTGAGTTTATCATTAAATAAAAAAGAGTGACAGTTTATTTTTATAATTCTATGAATTGAATTGCATTTCTTTATATTTGAAAAGTATATAATCAATTACTATGACTTTTGGTACTCACCGGCAAGACAACCAACTCTGGGTGGACAGGGGAGACAGCCGGTCGACTTGAGGCTCTGTTTCCTAGGCAACATGTTTGGACTGTAAGTGGTTGCTACAGGTGACAGAGGTCCAATCAGTGGGGGTGCTGGAGGTGATATTGTCTGTAAGGGGAGTGTTGGCGCCACTCTACTACCGCGTTGAGGAGGCGAAAATACCGTCCCCATAGCTACAAAATCGTCGTCAGCGCTAGTGGGAGTGCTATTTGATACTTGTGCAGCAACAGTCGTATTGGCCGAAATTTGTTGCTGCTTCAAATAGGCGATTGAATCTCGTGGAAGGACTGAAATACGATGATACAAGCTTTGAGTTTTGTATCTCGCTTTCTACTTCTCCTAATTTTATAATAACTCTTCTTAGTATGATGAAGGTGTAAACATTAATTAAAAAATAGATGTGTAGTCATTTGTGGAATCAATTTAAGTCGCATTCAAAAGGACGAATGTTGGCTTTGACTGAGAAAAGGAAAAGAAACGTTTTAATAAAAAATACTAAGATTACCATTATCGTAAGTTTTTATCAATTTCTAGCATGAAAGCCGACACGCAATTACTCTATCAAGCTATGTCGTCTCAATGAGACAGGAGGTTCGCAAAGCCTTTATGACACATTACTAATAGTTTTACTAAACATACATTACTAAATGAATTAGTAAAAAAAACGATTTATATAATACGTACAATTGTACAAATGCACAATTGTTAAATTATTATATTATTATATTTGAATTAGTAAGCTTAATTTAGCCATAATTTTGTTTACAACGCATTAATAAAAGTAAAGTTGGTGTTATCTTCATCAAAAATGTTTACTTATTCTAAAATTGTTGCTTTGTTTTAGATGTCTAAATCTTGAGCAAAGCTTACAGAAAAACTATATTTGTCCATCTTTGTTTATTTTTTAATTATATTTATACACAGTAAGAACCTACATAAAGTATTCAAAGGTTCCGACACCAAACAGGCCTATATCTGCTAATCAGTCGACTAGTACAGCTAGCTGCTAGCCAGCGGTGATTATGTGACAAATTGCCCCGGGTGGGATTATAACTCGGGACCTTCTGCTCACAAGACCAACGCTCTACCAACTAAGCTACTCACCCCCAAATTTATATTAATATTATACTTCCAAGATGATAAAAACATATATTATATAATATATTTTTTCGTTCCAGTCAAAAAATAGTACTTTAGTACTTTGGTGTTACTGCATAAATATATTTACAAAGGATAATATATCCCATATAATTATTAATTACTTCAAATTTACAATTATTTCAACATAGAATAATTCTTAAAACTAAATAAAATTTAATTTATAAAATATAGTCCGCTACACTATCCAGTAGAAAAAATAATTAACATTTTTTCTTTAACTATATTGTTGTAAGAAACAGAAATAACTGTCAGTATATACATATATACATAGTATTATACTATCTAATAATTCAATATATTAAAAAATAATACAATCTTCGTGACTAAAATAGTCAGAAGAATTGCATTATAGGTACTAAGGATAAAAAAAAGTTTATCATAATAATCTCAATGAAAAATAGTATTTTATGACGTGACCTATAGATTTTAATAATTCAACTTTTTCAGGCTTTTAATAACTTTTTAGCGATACTTATTTTAAATATAAGTTGTTCAGTAATATTAATACTGTACTCAATACAGACTAAAATGCAAGAGAATGAAAGAATTTATATTTAAAATATTACGTATTAATAATTAATGATTATTTAAAATCTTTTTTAATATAAAATATTCTAAACATACATCTTATATAAAAACATATATATCAACAAACTCACCGAACATAAAAAATAATTCAAACATTCACAGAGAGCACAACTTCGTTCATCATATTTTTAGTCTAAGAAAAAATCCACTAACACGCAATCAAGGAGGGTGAGGTACCTACATATTAGCAAGAAAATAAGTGTATATAAACATAAAGTATAGTATAATAATTTGACTCGTTGACAAGCACAACTAAATCGAATAAACGAACTATAAGAAAAAATATTATACCACTTAGTAGCATAGATACTCATATATAATACTTGGCACACAAACACCATTTATAACAAATGTCATTTGACATTGCTAGTTGCTCGACATTAAATCAGATTAAATGTCACTTGTCTCTATTGCTCTCTTGCTTCAACACCCTGTCAACTTACCATAGGTTGTAGCTACAGCACTTGTCTTGTCCACACCCCCATTCAACATTCCACTAACTCTGTTCGGATTAGTTGTAGGCGGTAGCGGGAGAATACCGCCTACACCAGCGCCGCTGCTATCAGTAACGCCAGAGTTTCCGGTGTCTTGAGCGGCGACTTGAGTTGTTCTTGATTGAGAAAATCGATTTTGGCGCCATACCGAGTTGGGTTGTCCGGTGCTGTTGCTAGGGTAACCGGAAACTGTTTGCCGGGAGTCGAGTTGAAGGATGGTTGTCGTGGTGACGGTGGCATTTGATGGTATCTTATTGGCTGCCGGTGGCGAAGAGACGGTGGTGCCGCCAAAACCGCTCCGTCTCGGCGGAGGATCGGAGAGCTGAACGTAGTTCGTGGAGGGGGGCAAAGTGCCCTCAGCACAAAGAGGGGAATCATCTGTGCCTTGGGGCAGACCAGTACTGCAAGAGTAGAGGAGTCGTTTTAGTGTGGATCAGTTAAGTCAAGTCGATACTTATATGAAAACAACAATATTAATAACTCGAAGTAATATACAGGGGCATACTACTATAGTCCGTGGATATCTTATTGTTTCCTTCATATTTTGGATCATCATCATCATCAGATCATAAGATAAAGATATGAAACCCACAAGCAGCGGAAGTAACTCGATAGTATAAATTTCAAAGTTTACAAGTTGTATTTTTAGAAATGTGATCTATTGGGATGCTCTATAATTGTGACCTACAGACCTTCCATAACTCGGTCCGGAGTATAGTGCAATACTTAAAGGTGCAATATTGAGGTTTCCATAACGACTCTCAGCTTTAACAATATTGTTCACTTATTCTCTTCACTTAAGGTCATTTTGTAATAACCTTATTCAACAAATCTTTCATATTATTTTTTATATATAACAAAAGTAGTATCTTGCTATCTTATTATTTTTTATTAACGGGAAAAATGTTGTAAATAGTGACAGCTTTTGAAAAGAAAATAACATATATGTATAGGTATAATTATAATTTAAAAACAAATAAAATAAAAATTATAATTATAATTATAATTATGTAACAAATGTCAATAATAACAACAAATAAAAAATGTTTTTTTTTAAACGAATAAAATTAAGAATAAAAATTAAAATGTTACGTTGGGTGCTGTAAGAATTTTTCAAATGATTTGATAACTAATTATGAATATTAAATTTATATAATATAATCAATGCTTGCGTATATTATGATAAAAGCATAATTATTTATTAAAAAGATTTTCTGTTTTATGCATCCCACTATTGTATAAATTTATTTTAAAAGTTTTTATTTATATATGTATAAGTATGTATATGTATAGTCTTAAATCACTCGAATGGATAATTTTATTTTTATTAAGTTTGAAAGGCTTTCTATATAATTAAAACAAAAGAAAACTGACACTTATATTTATCAGATATACATACATAATTCCATTCATTAAGTAATGTGTGTTCCGTATTTTTATAACCAATTATAGGTATATAATAAAACATTTAAAAGTAAAATTATAATAATTAACAATTTTCAGAACTATTTCAAATATATACATAACAGTAAAGCATTTAAGAAATAAAACAATATACTTAAATTGAAACAATAACAAAGTAACTATTGCTTACAGATTTTTTATATATAAAATATATGACATCGCACAATTTTCAAATCTTGGTTAAATTAACAATTTAAAAAAAATGTACTTAAATTCATGTGTACATAAAAACTTTCACAAAGAGCACATGCTTAAAATAAATTCTATATTGTAAACGATAGGAATGTGGCGATATAGAGTTTCTGAAGTACATTTTTCCAGGTGCTTACTGTGAGTTCAAGTTACCGCTATGTTTTTCGACACAATTAAGAAATCAAGTATTGTTTATACCTACATAGAAGAAGTCACGTATTGCATTCCATATAAGATCTCAATATAATTGTATTGCGGTAACAAGAAAATAAAATGAATTGCTTAATTAAAAACTGAGTGACCTCAGCCAATATTTCTAACGAGAAAATTACGCATAGACATTATATAACGGCCGAGATTTTAGAGGAAATCTATTGTAATAGCTCAATGCCATACGGCATAATAGAGTGCTTTATGTTGCCTAAGAGTGGCTGGCTACAGCTCACAGAGCTATTGTATATAGGTAAGTAGATATCGTAATCGATAAATCTATAAAGATAGTCTAAATCCATATTGCAAAAGGGATGTGACGGAAAAAAGGCGTATACATGCCGAAAGAAAGTTTCTACTCAAGAATAGAGATTACTTGACAAACAAAATTACTTAAAAATAATGACTCAAAGTATTAAACGTGAATAGACTGTTTATATCTTTCCTATAATATAAATGCATATTAAATAATATTTATACGATCATATAGTTTTCATTCATTTAAAGAGATTACAATCTCATGAGTGAACTACCCTAATGATAACTTTTTATATTGAACCACTTGATATCAAAATGCATGATTAAAATACATTTAATGAGAAATAATGTACGTATGAATGCAAAGGAAAACAATATATTCTAAAATAGTTATGTACGTATTCTATTAAAATGTATTTTATAATGACATTCACTTTCTCGTAAAGTAAAATAGCGCTGGAAAATTTTGATAAAATTTAAATATTATATCAATTAGGTATGAAATAGACTATTCCCAGAGATATCTATGTATATGAATATTAGGTATCCTAAACAACCAGGGTAATTTGTCAATAGTATATCAATATTACACAACTATAAGCATAATAAAATACACAAGCCTCGCAATACGAATTTTCACCAGAAAGACACCTGTTCTCTTTTCGAATAGACTGAAAGGACTGTCCACTGAGTCTAAGACACAGTTTCTGATCCCCGGACAGTGAAGCCATCATCTGCTCTCTCAGCTGAGTATAGGGTAACTCAAAAGGCTGGCTCCCCCGTCGGAACCATCTTTTCTGGACTGGGTTGTCATAGATACGGACTGCTGGGCTTGCGGCCCTGCTACTCGTGGCTGATTTAGGCGAGGAGTGACGAAATTCGCTTCCATTTAACTGGGCACTTAACCGGCGCTGGTAATTGTTCAAGTGAGAAGTTGTTTGAGAATTGCCACCAATAACTGCACTACTGATGCGACCAAAATTCGATTCACTATAACGATTGTTCAGAGTGAGTAAGTTCGTGTCAAGCTGCAGAGATCCGAACCATGAACTCGATGATGATATTGAAGATGAGTTCGCCATATTGTCACATAATTGATCACAGTACTGTCGTACACCACTTATTATGCTGTTGCTCTTGGTATAAGCTACAGTCGCATTGCACATATAATATGATAGAACGTATTTCTCAGTTAAGACCACAAAAATCCCTCTACATCTATGCTGCAAAAAAACTGTAATGACCACCCTGGAACATCTTCTTGATTCGACTGTAGGTACTTGTATGTTATTATGCGATTAGCAAAACTCAAATGCACGCTATAAGTGATATAAAAAAGGAGGGGGTTATAATCCACGACGTCTTGTACCCGCAAAGAGCCATCTGCGCTCTTCTCTCCTTTCTTCCTTAATATACAGATGGTTGGTAATAGTCGAGACATTAAGTAATTGATGATACATTAGGTTGACATGGATCAATACACCAATGCACAACATTGATGGTGGAGACCCAATAACACCTCTTCTAAAGACTGAATCTTTAAGAATGACACCCATCAACTTAATTAAGAGCGCACTCCGCCTAAATACGAGCATAATTTGGATAGCTTTTATAAATTATACGATCTAACTAACAATAAGCATCTTCAGTGATTTAACGCCTAAATAGGCACGGCATTTTTTATGCGTTGCGATTAATTGAACAATTACTAAGGGATACCTACAAATGCACACCAATAATGATATGTAATTAGTTAGACTTTTTATGCGTATACAATAGCTATGTAAGTCTTAATTGTGCAACAAAATACAATGAATTATTATCTATTATCTGTCTACGCCGTGTTTCTTAGCTTTCAAACCCTGAAGGTTTGAATTTAAATTTTATTTTAAGACATGGGCTTCAATAGGCCGTATATACAGATTTTAAGGTTGAATTTTTATAGAGATGTAATGAGATGCAAAAACATACAATTGCATAGGCACTTTTATATAACAGAATTAATTTAGCAAAAGTTTTTAAAGCATTAATGTGATACATATATTATTATATAATTCATGATTTAGGGGTGTTTTGTAGCATATAAGGTTTATAACTTCATGCGAATGTATTTTAGATGAATGAATAAAACAACAACTACAAGGTTTATAATTTGATACAATATTACATAGAT
>JAYRBW010152542.1:0-14202 GCA_036023295.1 Invenusta paracnida | reverse complement strand
TGGTCCACACTATAATGACCAAAAAATATAAGATTGTAAAGAAGGCTCACTCTTTTGATTCAAGCAGAAAATCCACCTTTTTGAAACTGCACCAAAAATATTAAAATGTGCGTTAGAATGTCAGCTACAATAATATGTAATTTATAGAAGTATAGCTTAAATAATAAAAAGGTTTTTCGATAGCAGCAAATATTAAGTTTTGCCTACATTATTTAGTATGCATAGCCTATATTGTATGGGCACTTTATTTCGTATTCCTAAGGCTTAAAAGTAGGCAAAACTAGTTATTTGCCGCTATCGAAAAACTTTTATTATTCAATCTATACTACTATAAATTACATATTATTGTAGCTCTAATTCAGGCACACATTTCTATATTTTTACTTTTCATGTCAGTACTTTATATCATGTACATTTACCAGTTTGAAATTCGATCTTTTATACTGTTTTAGAACGTAAACTACCATCGCATTGGTGGGAATATAAAATGGTGAACTCTGAATATTTAAACAAACATATTTATGCTTTTATGACACAGTGAACTCTTGGTATTATTACTCTATGAATAAAACGATGTTTGGAATATATTTGTTATGTGCACAGACAAAGACAAATTCAAATTTGTAGAGAGAGTTTATGTTAAGATTAGATATATATAATTTCGTTATATGGAATAAATCTGTCTGGTCCCCCGAAATTCCATATAAGCGTTATATGTATAATAATTACAATTCTATATATTTAGAAATTAGATTTTTAATTAACCAAATCACACGCTTTTATATTATTTAAGTATTACACATTTTAATATGTATAGGTATATGTTTATAGATAACAAAATTTCAATAAAGTTTCTTTACATTTTTACTTTTTGCATAGAGATAGCTTTCACTATCCTTTAATGATGTCTTAGAAATATAATTAGTAAATATTCTCAGAGAGATATTTAAAACATATATATCATTGTATATGGTTTAATTTTATATTCTGCCTTATTTTGGCAGGTAAGCACATTTATTTTTATGAGTGTTATATTTGTACATTTTTTATTCCCCTAATAGACAACGTAAACGGGAGAAACACAAAAAAAAACATGACAAAAGAAGTCATGGGAAGCACAGTAATGAGCGCTCTCGACATCATAGTAAACGCAGCCACGGTGAAGACGATCAGAACAATAGCTCACCTACATACGACGCCATAAAACAGAAGCGAGCGCGCAATGGCAGAGTAAGCGAACCCGCGAAATCGAAAGCCTGGTACAAGAATGATACTGTTGATGACGTTGACGACGATATGATGGGTGTATATGGAAGACCCCCACCCTCAACGAGAACACGAAGTCCTGTTTCTTACTATGGAACGGAAATTCCATCTGAAAGGTACCGTTCGCGTTCAAGGTCCGCTTCTGGTTCGGCAGGAACTGCTGAATCTGTCGGTAAAAAGGAACGACTTATGGATTATCTGTCAGGAGACGAGGACGAAATTGACGTTCATGTTGCTTCCTTGGAGAAAGATGTATGTTATTTGACATTTTCTAGTGTTCAAAATACCTAGAGAATGTCTTGATTATAGTGAAAGGCTAACTTGATTCACTCTTGCCCGATTTGAAATTTTAGGTTCTTGTGTGTCTAATTTGTAATTCTTATTGTTTTAACATTTTTATAGTTTTAAAGAAAATTTTCTAAATGAATCTGCTTAAAATGTTATTTAATATATTATCTTGAATATTAATTTAATATTTTTATATAGTAACGAATAGCATATTTTCTTCAGTAATAATATTTTATAATATGCATGTGCTTTATTATTAGTACTAGTATGTACTATAATATAATCGATATACTTTGTTCATTATTCCGATTACAGCGCATTTTAAAGAAGTATTTGTTATAATTTCATTAATGGGATGTCTAAATTTTAACAATTTAAATGGTACCATTTATTTATATTTCTATCAATTGTTTATTTTTAACTAATTCTAAAATAAAATATACTATTTTCTATATTTATTCATAAAAATATACTATGAATACTTTAGTTTATAATGCTGCTATATAATAAAAAATATTTAAAATACTTTGATATAGGGATTTAGTAGCATTAAACTGCACACACAATAGATTAGAATTAAAACTCATCCTGACTATATTTGAAATATTGTTTGCGTTCATGATTTATTTTTAGGCAATTTTTCGCTCACGTGACGACCCAAGAGAAGTTTCTAAACGTGATCAACGCAAAAGACAACGCAAGGCAAAAAAGTCGAAAGAATTTATGCAAAGACGTCGTCAAAGAGAAAGCCAATCTAACCAGCGAAGTTTCAATCAAAACGAAAAGCAACTATGTAAATATTACATGGAAGGTCGCTGTGGAAAGGTATAATCGCTTTATATTATTTTATGTTTTATTTTGGTCTTATATACGACATTAATAATTAATTAACTATATGTTATGTTTATTCCAGGCAGAAAATTGCCATTTCAGTCACGATTTCAAGCCTCCAAAAAAACAGGAACTTTGTAAATTTTATGCTATTAGCACTTGTCTTAAGGGTGAGCATTGTGTCTACCTTCATGAAGAATTTCCATGTAAATTTTATCACACTGGAAGCAAGTTTTGCCGCGAAGCAGAAGATTGCAAATTTTCACACGATCCCCTCACTGACATTACAAGAAGTTTAGTTGAACGCTTTGTGGAAGAAAGGGTAAGCTTTCATTTATTCCCATTTAAAAATACACTTTGCAAATATTTCTATGCTTTTTTAGTCTATATAACAATTATAGTAAAATTATGTATAAAATATCACTCGATTTGATTGATAGTCAACACAGACAATTTTTTTCGAAA
The DNA here is from genome assembly GCA_036023295.1 of Invenusta paracnida. Classification (NCBI taxonomy): domain Eukaryota; kingdom Metazoa; phylum Platyhelminthes; order Proseriata; family Coelogynoporidae; genus Invenusta; species Invenusta paracnida. The sequence goes on along the minus strand of JAYRBW010152542.1, from coordinate 11,352 downwards.
ATGAATTATATTAAACATTAAATTATGGTATAAATTATTACATTGTATTATTTAAATGACATTAACATTTTATATATATTTTCTTTATAAAAGAAGAATTTGGTAAGTATGTTTTTAACGCTGTTATTTTTAGTCCGTCCAAAATTTAATAATTTTGTTTGTACTGGTGATTTTAATTTGTGAATATTGTATGGTTTGTAATGATATTCTATTTTTTATTGCTATAAAATAGCATTGCTTTTACATTTTATAAACAAACGCATTATTATTTTAAAAATATTTCTAAAGCTATTTAGTTAATAAGACATTTTTAAATAATTGTAAATACGTTCCAGATAGATGAAAGTACCGACTCTGGTGCTATACAAGTGAATTGTGTGGGTAAAAATGTTGAATTATAGTTTATTTTACTAATGTGTTAATTTTTAGTTTTAATGTTGAAATTTTATTAACAAGAATCTGGCAACAGTGGGATAACCCCTCTCCCTAGTTATTAAGAAATCAAACTTGGTGCCCTTTAAAAAACTGTCATAACTGAATAAGTGCTAAACTTAAAAATTGTTATATTTAGAATAAAATAATACAATTTTCTATCATTAAATTAAATTTTGTATTTAATTTTGTGCAGTAAAATGTAGTTAAACGAAAAAAAGCACAGTTGTTAAAAGTAACCTGTTTCTAAATGCTCTCGACTTATAGATTTATTCAATTAATGTATACTACATATAATTTTAAGATTATCTATATTTTTATTTTCTTAAATATATAATACAAACTTTTTTCCGATTTTGAAAACATTCAATTCCTTTTTAAAATTAATATAATAATGCATTTTCCATTCTTGTGGATTATAAAATACATGATGCTCCATTGATTTATATTTAAATAATAATGTTACCCCTTCTCAAAGTATTTTATTTAGGTATATATAATTCTGTTTTAATTACCTATGTATATTTCAATTAAAGAAAAATGGCAAATTTATAATTATATTAATTGAAGGGGGAATTATTATAAGTTTTTCTAACTTAGAAGGAACACAGTTTACTATAAATTAAGAAACAATTGGATGTCGTGTATTTTCTAATCTACAAAAAAGTCAAATTACTTGAATTAATTGAAGCAGAGCAGGTTCAATCATTAGACCATATTCATCAATACCATGCTCTTTTACTTGAACTTAAATCTATATATTATATCAGAATTCTGTTACTTCACATAGCATTGAATATAGGCTTTCGATTAAAATTTCCATATTTAATTTACCACTATTGTTTTGTTGCTAACTTTTCAAAAACAACTTATTGCACACCGGAATGCTAAATTTCAAAACAAGTGTTTTTATTTGGGAAATCTACCGATCGTCTGTAATATTAGCGTTATTTCAAATTATATTAATAGTGTAAAAACGTTAAACAATGCATTTATTACATTTTTATTACGCGGATAACAAAATACTATATATATTATTTATGACTTAAACAGATTTCGTTATTCTGAAATTGGTTATTTGTATTGCGTATTTCTTATTTAAATAAAATTATAGCCATTTTCACTGAATGATGACGATGAGTCCTATGAATTTTCTGAAGAAAAAAAGAACAGTTTACTTGGTAAGCACTTACGGTTTTTATTTATAAATTTGTTTCTGAATATTTATATATTTATTGTGTGAGATTTACGCACATATACCTTTTTATACATTATTTAATAGGATATTTTCTAGCAATATCAACATTTTAATTTCAATTTTGTATCAGTTTATTTATAACCGCATTGTACAGGGTGATCGAAAAGTCTCTCCGCAGTGCTTTATTTGGATTACAGCACATTAAAATGATACATTATAATGATTAATACATATAAAAATAAATACACGAAAACAAACAAATTGTTAAATTCTTGTTTAACATATTCTTGTTGTTATATATATGTGTTAATCATTATAATTTATAATTTTAATGTGTTAATTGTAATCCAAATAAATCACTGCGGAGAGACTTTTCGATCACCCTGTACTAGATACACATATTGAAACTTGCTAAGATTTGCTGAAAAATCAATAGATTATTACAAATATGTACAACATTAATTTTATGTTTAATTAATGATTAGGTAATATGAAATAAGACTTAACAAAATTACATAATTTCATAATAATCTTTTAGTGTTGTGTTAAATATTATAATTACATATATGTAATTATGTTGTTATTATTGTTATTATTATTATTACTAAATATATTATTAATGATACTAATAATAAGATTTTAAATGACAAGTAGCTTACAATTTAAGCCTCATAATTTATATAAGATATTTGTGAATTTTAATACGATATTTAATTTTACTCAGTATCAAGTATTAGTACGTCTAATAGTGCATCGAAGTAAATAATATACTTATTATTATATAACATTAATGTTTTATTCTAATCTAATACTCTAATTATTATTTCTTAGTAAATATAGAAAAAATAATATATTTCATAAGGATATATATAAACCGTGCTGTTTATTTTTATAGGAATTATATATTTATAATTTAATTTTTTTGGAAAACAAATTTATTCTATGTAGCCGGGTTTTCTTTACAAACTGTGTGTATATACATACTCTGTACAACATGACAACAATTCGGTTGGTATATTTTTAATGTATCTAATATGTACCTAAATTAAATATAAATGCAATAAGTTATCTAAATTATTATATACATTGTTATGATTATAATAGACAATATGATTTCATCAGGGGTGATACTGGTCATATACTTCCTATGTTGTACCTTCTATACATTCTATATCATTCTTGAGATGTGTTCAAAATGCAATAACATCTGTAGCAGTATAGAGGGCTAAAAATATCTTTAAAATCTAAAAATGTATGATTCACTTTTCAATTGCTCCCCATTATAATTGATTTTACATATTCTAAATGATAATATGTTTATTTGAGGATTCTTATATAGTAGCTACATACTATATAGGAATCCTTGGTTTATTCATTTAAAAATCGAATTTGTTTTACTCATTCGCTTTCTTTGGTCATCGTTATTAAGTATAATTGTAAATAATGAAAGTGTATATATGTATCTCTGACTAATGTATATTTGCAGCGAATATTTTACAAAAATTGTTATTATTTTAAAAATAATTTATTTTTGTATACCCTATGCCTAAAATTTAGACTGTAAACCAATTTGAATTTGATCAGTTGAAGCTGTTGTTTTCATGTTTGATTTATTTACTGCTAACTAAATTATTAATAAAGTTAAATCTATTCACAATAATATGTGCAACATGTCGTACATAAATTTGTCGAATATATTTACAAATATGTGAAGCATTTCACACTTAAAGATGGCTATGTCAACATATTTGCAAACATCTGTAACATGTTAACATAAACAAAAATCTGTTACAAGTAACAACAAATACTGAAATATGTTGACATTTTCACTTATCTTCCGTATAAAACTCCTTTATTTTTCAGGAGCAACAGTGTCACCCCTGTTTTTTGCATTATTAAATTTTAAACATATATACTAATATGTGCATTATATGTATTACCTTTGTGTGTTTCGTTAATAAGAGGTTATTATTAATATATTTACATCAATTTGATCACTCACTTTAATGACATTAATATTTTGATTCGGTTGCGATATTTTTTGTTTGTTTAAAATGGAAATAATACCAAGATTATTTAATTTAATCATGAAGATTTGATAAAAAATAAAGGACACGTAATATCTCTAAGTAGAAATAACAATAATTTGTACTATAATTTAATTTTTTAAATTAATTACACACGTTTTTGTCAATGGGACTTTCTAAGTTTGCTTGATGGTTTCTTAGATGTGTGTTGTTAAACATATTTTTGATACCGCATTATTATTTAATGCATAATCATATACGTTTTGTTGTATTTTTCAACCTCTTTTTAGTACATAAATTACTGTTATTTTATTAATATGTATAATTTACCGTTTTACATGTTTAGGTTCGCCTCCTGCTCACATGAAAAACGTGAAACGTAAATATGAGGAAAAACCACCCGAGCAGCAGCCATCTTTCGGACAACCGATCGGACAAGCATCTTCCGGACCGAACGAATTAGGACATTTCGAAATGCGTGGCCGCGATCCAGCAAATAGTTTAAGTCCACCTGGAATGCGGTAAGATTTTATGTTCTTGTTTTATATTTCTAAATTTTATAATATAATTACTACAATTTAGACATATTACTTTTGTGTTGTACTTTCATGAAATATTATATAATTTTTTGGGTATAATATTTAAATATTTTTAAGAACAATAGAAGATAAAATTATTTATTTGTATTTCAAAATTCATATTATGCGTATAGAAGAAATGGTTAACTATTTAATTAATTTCTGTTTAGTTTGTTTTAAAGAAACACTTGTTATATGTGTAGTTAAGATAAATTGTTTAGTCTGTTAAAAGTTATTATTAATTTACAATTATTTACAAATCCGATGGCACTTAATGTATCACTCACATTTAGTTTTTAATTATTATACATATGCAATCCGTATATTAGTAAAAGAAACGCGTGTGTCTCCTTCAACAGAACAATACTATTCTATATATACATATACCTATGCATTATATATATGAATGTTTATATATTAACAGCTCCTAATTTATGAAAAGTATATTTCTAACACTTAATCGATAAGTTAATTTAGAATTATTGTTTTGAACATTTAGTTTGAATTTGTGTAAAATACAGGAGAGATAGTCGATTATTTGTAACTGATGAATTTAAGTGCTTTTTGGAAGTTAATAATAAAATAAAATAAAATAAAATATGAAAACATAAAAATGTGCCCTCTATTTGTACTTAAATCGTTTTCTATCCAATTTTTTAAATATATCTATAGAAAAGTCAAGCACTATCTTATTTTTCTTCTAAATCAGGTCCAATACTTTTTATGATAATCAACATGGAAATTTTGGGGTACGAGCACCCAACAGTCACCAAAATATGCCAAGAGGTCATGGCGGGCCAATGCCACGGATGGGTTCTAGCGGCCCTATGCGACATCACCTTGGCAATGGAAGCATAAGCGGTCCTATGAGGCATCCTAACGGTGGCCCAATGCGTCATCCCGGTTCTGGGAATATGGGTGGCCCTCCAATGCCACAGATGGGTGGACAGGGCTGGGATAGTAACCTACAAGACGGCGGCATGAGTATGGGTGGATCTATGGGCCCCAATAACTTTCCAGACTATGATGGCGCTGATCCTCATGGCGGCCCTATTCCAAGGATGGGTGGACCTGATAATTTACCCGGTGGACCAGGGGGGCCAATGCCACGAATGCTCAACCCCGCTAATTCCATGCAGAACGCTAACTGTGGCCCTCCTTCACAGCACATGTTTCCTATGCGAGGTCCGCCACCGCAAATGAATCCAGCGCAGCCTCCATTCAACCTCAATTGTCCACCTCCCGGACTTCAGGGCCAAATGCCACCCCGGTTTCGAGCCCGTATGCCAATGGGTGCACCACCGCCTGGGGCAATGCGTCTTCCACATCCCCATACTCATGGTATACGACCACCGCACATGCAGACAGACTTTATGAGCTCCCAACTCGACAAGATGGCCCAAATTTTCATGGCCGGGAAAGAGGCTGCCGAAAAAATAACTGCCGAGAATGAAGCGAATCAGGTGGCAGAGGAAGCTGATGAACAGGAGGCAAAGATTTCTGATAGTAATGAAACTCAGCAACCTCAAGAACAAGAGAATGAAATCCCAGTGGGTGCTTATGTCCCTCAAAGTACATCTGTATTACCTTCAGTAAGATTGGTAAGTTTGTAAAACTATAGGTTGTTTTAATTTGACATAAATTATGAACTTCTACTTACTAATTGAAATAATATTCTATTAGAGCAACTACTCGAATGTACTTGAAATGTTCAGTAATATAATCGAAAATATTGATTTATATATTTATGACTATTTATGTATGTATATATACTTGCATAATCGTGATGGTGCACACATTACATGTGTGTGTAAGTGAGAGGTTGCGTTTTCTACAAACCCAAATATACACTTATAAAAATGTATGTATTTTATAATTTGATATACTCTATTACATATTAGTTTTGGTGAACACTTTTAGAGCATTTACTATGTATTATTATATTATAGGTTATTACTATCGCGGCATTTGTTTACTACAGTTATGTATATACTAATTTGCTCGTATACTGTTATTTATTTGTTAAACTTATTTTTATAATGATATATATATCGATACTGAGTTATGCAAAGGTTTCATCAAATATGCATAAATGTATAACGATTTTATGGCTTTTCTTATTTCGTGAAATACAATTACATATTCGTTGAAATCATGATACCTATTAAGCAATTTATATATTTTATTGATGTCCCTAGTATGTAATAGTTATTTACATGAATACTAAAATGATCTAAAACATATTTTGCACGAAATACTTAAATATGTAAAAATTCTGCATATATTTCATTAAAGTATCTGCTTATTTTTATATATAACTTTTAACGCATCAATTAATGATAAAGTATGATACATAATCATAAGTTTTCATTCACGGAGTATAAAAATAATCCATTTGTGGTAATAATTTAAAGTATTTGTAACTAAAAAATAACTATACTACTTATTTTACTTTATAATAATAGTATCTTTATTTAAAATTAATCTTTATCAGGGCGACGGCAGCCAACTGGAAGAATCTTCGGATACTCAACAGGCTATGTCTTCTCAGTTAATGGGATTTCCTACTAGTACGGCAGAGGTGAGCTTAGGCACACCCGAGAATCCTTCACCCAATATTACTGGATCATCGCCTTTAAGCCTCGGTAGCAACCTCAATCAGAACAAGGAGATTAGCTGGCGCGTAGTTGCACTGGACGTGCCAGTAAAAACCCCCTACCCCCTCATGCAGTTGCCTAATGATGTTCCCCATTTGCACAATGACCCCAGACTTAAAGGACATGCTGGAGTTTTACGGGGGAAAGACATTGTTGGACGACGTACTAGCGAGAGTAATGTGGAAGAGGGTTTCGCACCAATTATGCCAACGGCACTTTTGGAGAAACCTCCACCTCTAAAGGAGTTTAAATTAGATTCACCAGGTTTTGTACCCGTTACACCCACTCCAGAGACTCCTATAGAGCCCATAACTCCCATAGTTGCCTCGCCGATAACTTCTCCCTCACACAAACCTTTCCAACTCCAGCTCAATGAAATGTCGACAACTTTCCTTCAAGACAGTACTGCGGCTTATGCAGCACAGCAACAACAATCCCGCACAGATCGTTCCTACTTGGCAGATCCACGCTTTCGTCGACGTAAAGCACACGCAGGTGGTTCAAGTCCTAAAGGTTCTAGTGATGCTCCAAATCCTCAAACCGCCACTTCACCAACATCTTAATATTTAAACAATTTTTTTGTGCATATTGTGAATTTTGTACATTTCAACCTCTTGTCTTAAATGGCTTGTCTAATATTTAACACTACAATGCACAAATTGTATTGTACTAATATTATTAATTAGTAACATTTCCTATATATTTTACTCTAAACTTATTGATTTTTTCTACTGTATTCGTTATTCTACACATATTTGTACAAATTATGTAACTGATATCAATGTAAAGTTTTTTAGTACTTATCTTGGACTGTACTATAGAGTTGTAAAATAGAAAATTGTACATATTTATTACACACAATATTATATTATAAAAACTTTTTATCATAGTAGCATATATTTTATCGGACTTTAATAATATTAAATAACAATATAATTGTTATAAACTTGATGTATAAATATTCTTTAGTGACATATATTGGCGAACGATATATTAGGTAGACGACGCTATATATCTAATGACTATTATATGAATACGTAACTTTATATTATTTATTAGGTATTTATATAGGATTAATTCAGTCATATTTAAATAATAACGAGGATTTTTAATACCGTATTATTACAATAACAGTACAAATTCTTCGTACTGGCTATTGACATTTTTTGTGTAATTTTTATAAGGAAAAAATATTAAAGATGGTATGTTATAAAAATAGATATAGAAAAATTCAGAGCAGACATTTATAAAATCGGATCTGTAATAAACATAATCGCCCCACAAAAACATGTTTGTCCTACAATTAATTTAGTAGTTAGGGTTCATCTGTTGTCATAATAATCAAATTATATCATATTTATAATATTATTATTTGATCTTAAATATTAATAATGCCAGTAGATATTCATTAGAATATGTACACAAATTATAATATTGAATTCTTAATATCTTACTTTTCATAATAGAATCAAATTATATCCTATTTAGAATATATATTATTATTTGGTCTTAAATATCCAATAGAATACATAAAAAATAATGTGCATTTTACTATTTATTGAATTATTAATGAGCTTTCCTTGTCTGTAAGTCATCAACGACGAATGTCTAAAAATTTACAGCTATATTATACATAGTTCATATTGCTACTTAATTTGTACGTAAGAAAAAACTTTTCTAGCCAATTGTATACAGCTTCCTTCAATTTATTTAAACACTATATTTTTATACCACTACATCCGTAATAATTCTTAACCATAATTCAGAATTATTCATTTGGTTACCTTCCTTTTAACCCCCTGATGAGAAAGTTAGGAATAAACAATTGATTTAAACCAATAAACCATTCTAATTGTATTTTAGTTTTTTTATATATACCAATATTGTATGTGTATATCATTTGTTTTAAACTAATTAACAATATTCTTAATATGACAAAAACTAACATAATTAATCTAAGTTTATATTTAAAACGGACGTACTTTTGTTTAAAAAACCATTAAATAAATAATTATATATAAACTTTAAAATACTATTTACAGACATACTAAGAGAAAATAAAACAAAGAACATATTAATTGGATTAATTTAGAATATAATACTATTACAAAATCTAAACATGATACAGTAAAGATAAACTTAATGGGCATACTGTACATCAATGTGTGTTAATATAGTGTGTATTAATGTTGTACATTATAAAAGCGCACAAATAGCAATATGTATTAATATATTATATATTACACAATGTTTCAAAAAGTTCAAATAACAAAATCACTTTTGATAACTTCCATATTGATTGTTCCACTGAATGTAAAAATCTAAGTCTTTTGGAGATACACTGGCTCGAACTTGACCAAATGCTTTTTCAAAATCCTCGAAAGTAATCGATCTGACCTAATTAATATAAAATATAGATCTGATTACCAATAAAATTTCACACGAAAAAAAATTCATTACTAAGTATTTTTTTATTATCTGTAATTACTAGTTAGTTGTATATAATATAATACTTACGTGGATGAAGTATATACAAACATGTGGAAATGTTACTAAAGTATGAGTTACTTATGTTCATAAAATAGAAATTATTATACATATATAGGGTATAGCATATAGGAACAACATATAATATTAAACAATTTATTATCGACTAAGTGAATATAACAAATTTCGTATTATTTTATTTTATAATTAAAATTAATATTAGCACAATTTGCGAATTGATTTTATAATAAAGTTAGCAAGCAATAGCAAAAAATGCAACTATATTAATTAGAGGAAAATATTCTAGACAAAACACTAATATGGTATAATTACATCGTCTGAAGTGATGTTTTCTATCATATCGAATGAAAGACTTCGAATTGGACCCATTGCTGCTTCTTTACATAAATTTGTCATATCAGAACCAGAATAACCTGAAAAAGGGGGAGAAGAAATACCATAGAAGTGTCTGTCGAAAATCAAAGTTAAAGAAAAAAATTGAATAATTAATATTTCAATAAATAAACCACAAAAACTCAAATAATGTGAATAACTGATAATCCTATACCACCTAGAACTGCCCCCACACCACTCCTGACTTTCACAGACAACATTAAACTCCTTGGTGTCACGTTCAGCTTTAATAAAAAATGGAATACACACATTAACAATAGCATAAAAAGTGCAGCCAAAAACCTTTCTCCCCTACGTCGACTTAAAAATATCATCAACGAAAAATTCTTACTTAATCTTTACTTCTCAAATACGCAGCATTATTGAATATGCTGCCCCATTGTTCATCGGAATAAACAAACGAGACAATCCCTCGAAAAACTACAAAAACGTTCTCTATGAGAATTATATATATGTTACCCAAAAAATATTCCAACACACATTCAATCTCTTGAAACAAGACGTGTAACCACGGCGTACTAAATAGCGAACTATTCAGTACGCCGTGCGTGTAACACAAGCTCAAAAACTATTTATTGCCTCACACTCAAAGCCAAACCATCCTCTACACCGTCTGGCACCACACATGCTCCAAGCATTTTCCCCAACCTTTTTCACGTTCTGCTTACAGACAAAACTCCTTTTTCTCCCAAAACCCCAACTGTCGTAAATCAACTTTATTCCCCTTACGTACCTCGTTCTCACCCACCGTAAATTCTCACCGTTGTTCTCACTTTCACACGTTGTCTATTTGTTCTAACCTGCCTGTACACGAATTTTATTATGTACTTTCTTGTTAATTAAATATACGCTTATTATTATTATAACAATGGAATATCACTTATTATGAAATAATAAAATAAATTCATAATTTTAATTATGATGTTTAAAAACAGTATACTTACATAATACATAAATTTAACAAACATATTAATTGAAGTGTTTAACATAAAAAACGACTAATTAATGATCATACAATAAATTAATACATAATGAATTTAAAAGTAGGTATCCAGGAAAACTTTATTTGAGCTAAAACAAATATCTATGTATTTATCTTTAAAATTGTCGTAACATAAGTTGCATACTACTTGCTAAAAAATAAATAGTATATAATTAATTTGTTATTTAAAATATATAAATATATAACAAAGGAAAGTATCTATTATTTAAGAATTCGTAAATTCTAAATACAATAAAATAAACGTATTCTTAATTTAATAATTCTAAACAAAAGCAACACCTTAATAAATACTTTGATAAGAAATTTATTTGGCATTCAAATTTTATTTAGTTTTTATTCTATATCTGGAAAACTAAAAATACAGATTAAATCATGTGGGTATTTTGACTTTAGAAAATACTAAAGTAATTTAATAAACAGAAAAAAACAAACATAATTGAATATAAGGTAATGAATATAATAATAATAATGATTATTAAACTATTGTAATGACAAAAAAAATTCCTAGCATAGAGTGGTTTCGATCCACCGACCTCTGGGTTATGGGCCCAGCACG
>JAYRBW010152531.1:0-14203 GCA_036023295.1 Invenusta paracnida | reverse complement strand
CGTCTATGTAAGCAAGGTTTATATAATTATATAATTAATTATAATGTGCATCCGAAGAAGGAATAAGTCCATTATGCGATATATATATATAATAACCGGTGCAGCCAACACTTGTATATAACTAATATGTATATATATATATCGTAAGTAAAATGTGAAAAATACCTACATAACATATGGAAATTGCTAACATAAAACGCATAACACGTGAGTGAATTCGATATGAAAATTTTTAACATAAAACGCATAAAACACATAACACGTGCAGAGTATATTCGATAAAAAAATTGTTAATAGTTATTTTTGTGAAGTGAGACAATCATCGATCTTTTGTTGAGTTTTGCAACTTATAAAAAACGTTCCATCTGTCTTTGGTTCGACATCTAATTTGCCACAGAGGATATCTTTTTTTTAACCATATTTTGTCTCGAGGCTTTGGCAGTTTGAAGATATTACCCGACTTAAGCTCTAAGCAATTTACCAGATATACATCTTATTTTTATGTCAATAAACTCAGCTGGGTATCATTCGCCTTTGTAAGTTATTGCGACCAAGTCTCCAATATTGTCTACAACTTCAGCGGCTTTAGACACTACTTTTGTCTTTCGATTGGTTTCCATTAGCTGGACGTCTCCGACGGTAACTTTGTAAGAACAATCTTTGAAATTGCCTCCACATCACAAAAGCAGCTCAGGCGACGAACAAAGTTCTTTTGGTCAGCGCGATGCGAAATTACGTTTATCTTTTTAATTCATGTCAACGCATATTTTTCGCTATTCGAAGTACTTTGCTTCTCTATGTCGCCTGTAGGTACCATTATCTTTTTCGTGTTATGGTTACATGGTGCCGGCATTGTTTCCTTTAGAGATCCCAGATTTGTAATTATTACATTACTACGCAGACACGTTTGTAGAAGCCATGTTTTTAAATTAACTCTTGCAGTATCAGAAGCATTTTTTCCGTGACGTGACCCGTAGAAATGATGCTTTCGTGGAACTGGTGATGACAGTATAAATTATGCCATTATACCGTTAGCAAAATGTTGTGTACATCTGTTAGACGCTAATACTGTCATTGGGCTTAATTTGTCGATTTATCACAACATGGTCAATCGCTTTTTTAATAAATAGTTCAACCTGCTCCACATTATTGGTTAAGTCGTTGCTAATGATATTTATTTCATCGCACTGAAGATAATTCGTTTCTGGGTGCTTATCGTAAGCAACAACGAGAAAAGTTGTATTGCATTGTTTGCAGTATAGTGAGCAGACTGCGGTTTTTGCCTGTATGCAGGCGAAATATTTTGGGAATAACTAACTATAAGAACCAAATAATTGTCCGGTAAGGTCTTCAACAATTTTCTTAGTTCTTCCTGCTGCAAGAAACCTGTGAAAAGGTGTAACGCGTGATTCTCTGACTTTCAACTAGCATGGTTAATAATTGTGAAACAGTTGTGGTTGACGAAGTCATCTGTTGTAACAGTTTTCATGAGGGTCTTAGTTTCATTATTTAAAACTGGTTTCGTAGGTATTTGTTTTTTTGCTTTTTACCAACTTTTCAGCATAAAGTTCTCGCAAGCATTGTATTTTTTCAGTAAGCTTATTTGTTCCACATTGAATGTATTTGTGGCCAATACAGTCAATTTAACACTGTTGTCAAATGAGATTGTCACAATTGTTACGCGGTTGACAAATATGTTTTAATTAGAAATGAAAGTAAGTAACCACTAATGTAAACTATATATAAATACAATTGAAATGTTGAGCAAAGTTAAAAAAATAAGTTGTTTTATATGTTTTTATCCATAAATAATCGTAGTTGATGATATTATGTAGTAATAAAAATCAACAAAATACAGGACTTTCCAAATAATAGTGTCAGATATAACTAAATTGGTTTTTACTACGTATACTCCATTCATTATTAAAGGAAGCTAACAATAAATAAACATTTATTTTCAAATAATGTGGATTAAGTATTCTACACATATTGGAAGAAAACTCCAATTATGTCAAAATTGTTACGTGGTTGACAAAAATAAAAACATAGTATTACTATATCAAATTAGTTTGTTTTAGAATTATTTGTTCAACAATAGTATATATTCAAGTAAACAAATTAAATTAAAATGTTATCTTCCATAGCTCCTAATTAATTAAATAAAATAGTATTTGTCAACCGCGTAACATTTGTGTGGCATTTGGACTTAGCACACTTTAGTGCTCCTTTATTGAAATAACATTAGTTTAGTAAATTGGATATTGTGATAGAAAACAAGGGCAAATATTCTATTTACCAAGAAAAAATGTACATTCTATTTAATATTTATTCTTTAAATTATCATGTCAACCATGTAACATTTATCTATTTTTTAAATCCACACCCATAATGTTTAAAAAAGGTTTGTGGTAGCTTGAAATGTTTACTAACGTAAGATCTAATTTTGTTAGGAACAATATCATCATTCGTTTTTTATATACTTTTATCGAGTGCTTGTATTTGTGTGACGCTCAAAACGTCATAATTTTATTGTTAAATGTAAAATTATATGAAAAAATGGATTTCATTTTTAGTATATTCAATATTACTAGGTTACAGCATTAAAAAAACTAAAAAGTTTCTTATATTCTCATTTCTTTAAGCAATGATTCAAAAACATTTGTCAATTGCGTAACAATTGTGACAATCCCGTTTTTAGAAACAGACCCATATTTATTTGAATTGTTCAAGATTCCGACATAAAAAACTTTTCTTGCCTAAACATCGAAATTTACAATTAATAATAATGTTACTTAATAGATGTGTCAAGGTCTCAAAAAAGGAAGTAAAAGTGACAGTGCTACAAAATTAGGGATTATTTATAGCAATGAGCTAAAATGCTTTAATATAATATACTGTAAATATAAATCAAATTAATATTACTTGTTATAAGCAAATGAAATTTGGATTTTATTTAACAAAAGAAAAATTATTACTACAAAATAGACATTATAAAAATGTAATAATATTGAATAAACAAAAGTAAATGTATTACATTAATAATAATAACGCTATACAATGTTTACTCATTTAACTAAAACAATCAACCAAAACATATCCAAAATGACTAGCTCACCTATTATCCCAGAGCACTATTTGGCCAGAGTAGGTGCCACCAATGACAATGTTGGGATGGAATTTAGCAAATGTGGCCGAGGTGACCGGGGACTGACAGTGGAATATGTACTCAGGTGTTGACTTCTTGTACTTGATGTTCCACACGAGACACACCCCATCCGGTTCATGGGGAGATTCCTCGTTCGTGTTGTATGCGGCGACCATGAGCTCGGGAAAAATTGTAGACCAGTCGAGTGCAGTGACCACACGATGTCGGGACCAGCGGTCGTCGAAGAACTCTCGGTTCACTTTTAGGGACTGTCGACCTTCCAGATCACTGTCGAGTTAGATAATTATTTGTATCTTAATAAACAAAAAAATTATTTCAACAATTTGAAAAACTTAAAAAACAAGTTTTTACTTATAAAGAAAAAATGATAATTACAAAAAATTTTCATCAAATTATTATATTTAATTGTATCCATTTCTTACAATTCGTGTCACCAATTAAAAAATAATTTTAAAACTATAAACTCTGCAAACAATGATTTATAATCAAGGAAAGTAGGTTCATTTGAATATTCAAAACTTGGCTTAACGTTAAGCTCATAACTACCCCCATTTCACCTATTGACTCATTTGTAAGCCCGAATTTATGTTTTATAAATTAACTAATTATTTGTATTGATCCGTGCTTGATTAATACAATAATGATACACCGTAATTAAAATCTAGTCAGAGATTATGAATAAATTACTAATTTTGTGGATTACTTCGATTTTTGTTTATAAAGAATTCTGATGTTTTCCAATCATTTTTACACATTTTTAATTATTGAAAAAAAAACTAAGTTTTTAAGGTAATAAAACTACATATTGTGGTATATATTTTCCGTTTCATAATGTATCACAAGGATATGTGCATATCATCAGCTGTATATTTAAAAAATAATTTTAAAACTTAACCATCTAATTGTATAATTTAGCTATAAATAGCTTTCCCCTAAAATTAGAAAAATAATTACTAAACTAATATCAAAAGAATAGTACAATCTACATATGTAAATGTTTAGTAAAATTTGTACAATTAATACTCATTAATGTTTATCAATAATAAAGTATTATTTCTAATTTAAAGTAAAAAAATTAATTCACTTTTTTGTTGCATTTTTATTCGCGCTATTTAAAGTACTAGACAATTGCCAATCACTAGCAGGCAACTACTAGTATACTTGGAGAAAAAATTGTAATTTCAAGTTTGGAGGATTGCACAGTTTCGTACTCATCTGTATCTTCTCTATCAAGCCCAGTATAATCGGTAAAGATGTCCTGTGGGTCTGTAATAGCCCGCTCCATGAGGCGTGTACTTCTGTCGAAAAAGCGTGCAAAATCGTCCGAATTCATGAGATTCAACTTCTCCTCTTCACTCAATTCTCGCGCTGAAGATACAACAGTACATTACTAATAATAAATAAATCAGTGGCATGGTGTTTGGTTAAGTTACTCTGTTCATACATATCAAAAACAATTGAGAAGTTGCAATCGAAATAAGTTATAAAATAGTGGATTTGGCCATTTTTTCTGAATTAACATATATAAACTTACTGAATAAATAATACACATTTATGAATAACAGAAATTTTGTCTGAAGATAAGCAGTGTATTAATATTTGTCTGCGTATAAAATTATTATTGTTTTTATCAGATTACACGAACTTATTACAAACTATTCAGTTTAAATCTATCTCAAAACAATGAATAAGTCATGTTTCAATTCATATAATAATACGAAAATTTTCTAAAAATAAGGTGAGTAGCGATTCAAAATTCAACAAAATAGGTTTCTCAATTCTCTTTTACTAACTTAAATTTAAACAATTCTGGTTATATTAAACTTCCCTTCCTACTTTACATTCATTTTAAAAATTAAATTTACAATAATTTTAAAAGTTCAAATTAATAAGTAAACCTATCTGATAAGCTGATCTTCCCTTACGTTTAGGTGGTTCTTCCTCCTTTTTTTCCTCTTGGACAATTGGCATCTTCTGAAGTTCCGCCAGTGCCGCCCTCGTTTCTAGGTCATCCTCTCGTCCAGCGTCATCGTATGTGAGCACTGACAGAGGATGTATTCGGATGTTAAATGGGTTGAAATGCAAACCACTCTATTTAGAGATTATTTTATTTAAGTTTATCATGAAAAAAAGGTATGTGTAGATTTTTTAAACTTAATTGATGATAATTACAACTTTCGTCAACAAAATAAAATGATCTATGAACCATTCATTTCGAATAATATAATTAAAAACTTTATAGCTACTAATTTGCTAAAATTATCAAATTATAGAATAATGTTATTAGGATTACTTAGTTTTGATAAAAAATTAAGCATATAATTTTTCGCTATTTACTATTTAAATCTATGTACATAGATAAAATATTGCATGGGAATATTTGGGACATGTGTTGGTGCAGTGGATGTTAACTTTTAAAGGGTCTGTTTTATACTTGAAATTTTTAATAAACGATATACTAATAAATCAACTTAATTTTAAAATACTATATATTTAATGTATATATAACAAATGAAACACTTAACAATTATATATTAAAAGTTATAATTGAAACACATATTACAATTAATATAGTGCACATTACACAAAAATAAATGTGTTCAAACAACAGAAACATACCATTTAACCTCTCCTGGCACATAAATATTTAAAAGTGAGTCATTTGAAACAGTTTAGGATACATAATAGTATTGTCTTTTTTAGTCTAATAATATATATATATATTCTTAGTAAGGAATTTACTTCTAAATGTACCTAGTATGTATAAAATAACACACAAATAGAATTTTAAAACATGTTAAATGAGAACTACTAGTTATAAAGAAAAGGGTAGCCAGCAATAAAAACAACATTTAAAAAATCTACATGTTATTAAAAAATGAAAGAGCAGTTAAAATAGATAATAATCTCCCACGAGACAACAATATAAATAATAAAAGACCTAAAGGTAACTTATTCATTTCATAATATAATCGATTATCTAATTCATGCTAAAAATATATGAATAGGTCTCATGACAAGACAAGCAGCAAAATTTATAATATACTAAGTTAGCAAAAATAACATCAATATACAATAAATATTAGTCTAAAAAATTTACAACAAACGTCTACATTGCTACATGCAATAACTACATAATTTGACACTTGAAATGGAAATAATGCCTTGATATTATATACCTAAATGAAGGTTGTCGGGAATTCATTAGTAATTAAGTAAGGACTCAGATACAACTATGATTGACAGTGGAGTGTAATCAATAATAACTCAATCGGTTAGTTAAGAATAAACAGGGCTGTTCACAACGCCGACGACACTACACTACAAAAGAACTGCGGAGAAAAGGTAAGGAAGGATAGGGGAGGAAAGACAAAACAGAGTGGGGTTCGCTATTATGGAGAGCGGTGGATATGTTGACTGTTCTCTTCGATCCAGAACTGTATAGACTTCATAGGAAAATGACAGTGGGATCACAAACCAATATGAAGAACTACAAACCTACTATTACTTAAAAGCAAGAAACAATATCGATTACTTAAACAGTTAGAACTAACATCTCAAATAGAAACTATAAGAAACGTACCATACGTAGTACATTGAATATACATGTTAAATGCAGTACAATTAAACGTCGTAATTTCCATTTTGTGTGCAGTTAAATAATTAAAGCAAGAGTAGTCAATAATAAATTGGAAAACAATGATAAAAACGCAATAAGCTTTAAAAACTCTAAGATGTTAGAAATTCTAGAAATATACATCCACATGCGACAATAACACAATATATAACTTTTGAAAAGACACAGATATTTGTGCAAAATATTTCGTGCCATGTATAACTCATAATCACAAAACAAGACACTTAAAAAACTGTAACAGATTGCGTGCTTTTCAAATACTGCAATTGGCAGCTGCAATATACAGAAAAACCTACTTTGTGTCGAAAATTCATCATCCCACTCCAAATTGATGAAACGAGGTGAACCAATTAAGGTTCGTGGAGAATCCACTACACGAACAAGTTATAGAGAAGAAAAAAATACTTTCAATACATCATGTAAAATGATTCAAAGAACTAGGTAAAGTTCTGAATTTAGCGTGACAAAATCTAACAATTAATAAATTTATTTTTAATTATTTTTTAACTTAAAGAAATGCGACATTGTATATATGAGATTATCAAAATATAAAACATGAAGAGTAAAAAATAAAAGTATTTAAATAAATTATTTCGATATTAAAAGTATACCAATAAATCCACTAAATAGAAAACAAAACAAACTCCCTTTATTTAATATTATCAGAGAGTATTATCTGAGTAATAATATTACACAAAAAAACGTAACCACTACAAGTTATTTTAAAATTAGATTACATTTATAATATGAAAACTATGTAGAGTAGGAATCCAAAAATAACTGTAGATAGTTGATATGTTCGTATGTAGGTATAACATAATGTATGCATGATTATCTCTGCCATGCAAACTATGTAATGTGTATAAGTATATATGGAAAACACACACAAACGCACACCTATAATACAAGATCACTGAGTCAACGAAAACTAAACAAGATAGTTTAATAGAAATCATCTAGCAAGTGGAAAGATGGAAGCGTGGAAGATTGGGAGAGAGAACTACCACAACATAACTTACCGTAGTAGTCCCAGGCGCGATCTACAGGTAGGTAGACAGGTAAATACTAACTTATAAACTGTTTGTGAAGTAGTAAAAAATGTACTTACTTAATTATTTTTTTATATAATTCTATAACTGTAACAGTGTATATCTAGAGTTTCAAAAAATCATCCTTATTTTATCTTCTGTTCTAAGAAATCCAAAACGAAACATTTTGCCTAAAAATCCTGCATCACCCAAAAATAATTTTAAATTTCATACTATGTATAAACATGCAACTAATTTATTATATATATTTAATGGTAGAAAATACATTTATAGAAAATAAAATGTTTTAACATAGTTGTAAATTAATATAACTACTGTAAGACAATAACAACTTTTAACAGGTGAAATATACAAGTTTCCACCAATTCTATTCAAGTAATCTAAACTTTTGCAACATAAATAAAATTTAAAATAGAAATATAGTCCCTAAAGTTACTTTTAAAAAAAATTGAAAAAAAAGGGAATCAAGAAAGGTTCAATGAAGTCACATTGAAAGCTGTTTGATATCTTATCGGTAGGGACAACACTAAAGACTTAAATGAAAAGTAGGCGATAGCTTACTATCTCTCCCTCCATGCTCGGCAAGTTGAGTCTGCGTCTCTTTACAGTAGATGACCGTCTCTTTAGGATCGATATTCGTCTGAGAAACCTTGCCGAACTGGAGCTGTTTTCGCTGACGCGACTTTGGACTGGCCAGCATCTTTGGACTAGATGGAGATAATGTTAGGAAATACAGGAAAATGTTAGACTATTTTGTAGACATTATATCTGTCTAATGAATATACAGATATATATATGAATATAATGTATATATATATATTGTTTATCATATTATAACAAAAGTAAGATAATTTTCGAGTTTATAATGTCAACTGGATAGAAATATTCAAAAATTGTCACATATTCTGACATAAATTTGACGTATTTTGCATAAATTAAATGTTATTTGGAACGTATATTAACTAAGTCATTTTTGGTTAATAAACTAAATAAACATTTTTTGAACGTATATTAATTAAAAAATGATATATAGTTTAATACAACTATGATCATAAATTAATCTTAAAAGGTATTTAAATGATTACGAATAAAAATTCAAATATTCACTACATAAATACAGAAGTATATTTTTATTTATCAATAGCAACATGGCATACTCATTGACATAGTGTAAAAATAATATTATATATAAAGCATAACAAATATAAATAATTATGGTAAATAATAGTTATGATTATACTACCACAAGTTTACTGCGTGTTAAATGCAAAATATAAATATATTTCTGAATAGCACTAAAATGAGGCTTCATTAAATTTTCTATTATCTGATAAATGCAACTCGGGGTCAATTATCGTAATCTCGTATAATTTTGAAAAACTTGACGGAATAATGAGCGAGCGTTCACCTTAACTGTGCCTCCAAGAGACTTCCTCCACCTGGTGTACTCATCCCGCTAACTGGTGTATCACTCGCTGGTGAAATGCCCAATCCCTTGAGAAGCTCATCCGTCTCTGAGCGCAGGTCTCCACTAGAGAGTGCTGTTGCAGCGCCTCCAGCACCAGTGCCTCCATTTGTGTCCCCTCCAGCTTTCTTATCGTCCTCCTTGCGACGCTTCTCCTCGCGCATTGCTGCCAATCGGGCCTTCTTCCTGTCCAGCTCGGCCTTCCTGTCCGACATTCTGTGATTTAATTGGTTGGTATCTGTGATTGGTCAAAAAGATGCAGCTCGTGTTGACTTGCAAAACTGTAGATTGCTTCTATAACTAAATATGAAGACAATACAGAAATGAATTACAAATGTGTTCAACATAAATGAGTCAAACAAATAAATACTACAACATATATTAAAAGTAAAGGCTCAGTTCAGATTAACATTAAATAAAAAAATTAGAATAAAACCAACAGTACTTAGGCTATTTGACTGAAAATATTGATATTACAGAAAATGTGATGCTAATGACTAGTATGGAAATAAAACCGTATGTGAAGTTCAGAAAACTTGATTCTAATGCCAACTAGACAAAGTAATAACTGATACCAATTCTAAAAATATCTGTTAAAAATACTGTTAAAACAAAATAATTTGATACTACAAGAGAATGTTGTTGATTTACATAAGAATATTTTAACCAGACAATGTGCATATATAATTGAATAAAATTCCGATAAAACAACATAACAAATATGTAATGTTTCTATACAAATCCTACTTATTAATGACTATAGCAGCATAAGATATATTTTAGTTTGAATATAGTGAAATTGGATATATTCAATAATGATTATAATACACTTGGATTTTTATAAAATGAATATAATATAATTGGAGAAAATAACGTTTTTGATAGAATCTAATAAAGTTTAGAATAAATATAGTGCAATCAAATGCATTTAATGTTAATTATAGTAGAATCTAACCTATTTTAGATTGACTATTGTGTAATAAAAAAAAGTATCATTGAATTAGGAATTGAGAATTCCAAATTTCTTCCATTAAATTATAATTTTAATCAGGTCAATTATTCAAAGTAAAAACAAATATTCAATAGTAAATTAACAAAATAAGTGACATAAATAAATAGTAATATAACAAAATTAGTATACATTGTGATATTATTTTTAAATTAGTAATAATGTATCAGATTAAAATATGAAGATTTATATTATTAATAGTATTCTTCTAATGATAATTATGTAGTTTAAAATGTATTCCATTAAATCAGAATCAAAAATAATGTCAAATAAAGAATGTAAACTAAATAATACAAATACAGGCATCCGAACAGACTATTCTAAAATTTCCAGAAAACATTACCCTGCTTGCACGATAAGCATAGCCTATAAATCCACCCATAGTGCGGAAAATGTTTAGGTTTTATTACCTAGAATGCATATAAATGAGTATTCAGATATATCTTATAATATATTATTTGTTTAAAAAACTAATTACATAAGACACAATTTTCAAAATTATAATTCACTTGTCAATCTATCAATCTAATTATCTAGGAAATATTTTTGAAAACTGTATGTTGAAAAAAGTATGCAGTACATATTATAAATATTTAATTAAGTCAAAATTGAGAATTGAATTTGAATAAACTATTTAATAACTATGAACAAATATAAGCATACAAAAAATGGTTCATATAAAGATAAACATCAGTAAGACATTAGAGATAATACAAGGATTCATTAGTTATGTAGTAAAGTATGTAAGTGATCTAGTTAAGCATGTAAACGAAATGGTAGCGAAATGTTTAGAGAAGAAAATGTCAAAATGAGTTTGTTACACTGACGAATTATTAAAAGTAATTTGTTATAGAAGTTTGTTTTCTGATCTTATTAGTAATTAGTTCAGGTGCTGGTTCATCTTGCTGTGATAATTGATTTTCACAGTTCTGGTGTAATTCATTATCATTGTCACATATTTTGCACCACTTTATTCTTGCCAAATTTTTAAGGACAGATTTTCTGTGTTTTTCTTGCAACCTCAGCAGCTTCAGCAAAAACAAGCTTCCTTTTATCTTTCGTCATGTTTGGATTTGGTTTTATTGTAACCCTTTGCATCTTTTCGTTTGTACACCCATAACATCTTTTGAACAAATTGTTTTGGTACAGGATCATGAAGAATATCCTTCTTTTCAAACATCAGCATTGCCATTTTGTTTTGAGCAGTCAGATATCATTTAACACTGTATCACATCAACAGTTTCCAATTGAAGTTGTGCAATCTTTTCTGGGACAGTCAAGCGCATTTGGATAAAAAATCTCTCCACTTCTGAAGCAATTACAATACCAAGCAAAGATTTAGACAGCTTACAAAGAATAGGATAAGTACCAGATAGCTGATGCCACCAAGTGTCAATACAGATTTCAGTGTTTGTGTCAGATAGCAAGGGATCTGTACAGTACTTTCGAATTTCTGAATCAAACTGAGCATGTTCATCTTCTGAGAGAATATTAGTTTCTTCAAAAGCTAATTTAGACAGAAATTTTTGCCCATAGGTGGAAGTCCAAGGTTGTAGAGACAATGCCAATAAATGTTGTAACAGGGAATTGGAATAAGGCATTTTCTTTTGAAGATACTCTGCCATGCTAATATAGGCCTCTCTTAGTTGTTGTTTCAACTCAGGAAGTGTTTCAATGAGGACCCTAGCACTTCCAAAAAAGATATCATTGACAGGTAATGAATTCTGTCAAACATTGATTTTTGCCATGACTATGCCAGATGTATTCAACAATACTGCAGGTTTTACAAGAAATTCAAGAAATTCTTGAAGTAAATTTTCGATTTTGTGGTATAACAGATGAACCATTGGCTCCTGTTTTTGAAACAAAAGAGTATATCTATGTAGTAATAGAAGCACACTGGTATAAATTTGTAAAGAACATATCCACTGTTTTCTATTTTGAAATAAAGCATGCAGGCAAAAAACCCTTTTAAAACATGTAGGCTCTTGATATCAATTAGTTTTTAAGAAATGTTGGACTATGCCGGTCAGTAGGTTACCCTCACCCCCAACCCCTTTACGTTTTATTGCCCTTTTTGTATTGATCTAAAATTTGATATAATTTGTCCTAAAATTTCCAGAATTCCAGAAATTTTGGATGCCTGCAAATAGCATGAAACAACATTAATATTAAATATAATAAACAAGATTAATAATAATTTCATTATATGAACACTGAATAATACTTTACAGGGGTGGATACAGAGGGAGTGCTGTGTGTGTGTCCATGGTGTATACCTAGCTGTTAATTAATTAATGTGCCCTTTTTATTTAAAAATGCCCTTTTAATGAAATATGTGCTTAAGAAATGTATGCATATATATATCCTAATTTGTCTATTTTTATCAGAAGTCATAAACTATATATTAGGTAATTAAGACATGTGCCCTTCTGGAGAATGTCTCTCTAGACTGGCTTTGATACACATTCATTCATATTGGACTAGAAATAAATGTGTGGAGCACTTTCTCAAACTGTAATAAGTGACACCTATTATATCATTATTAATTGTTTTATTCTTATTTTTCATTTAGATAGATGACAAATTGTAGTGTTAAATCATATACTTAGATATTTTAAACTATCTAGCAGTTATCTAAGTTAGTGTAGAAGATGCATGGATATATAGTAGATGAGGGAAGATAAAGGATAAGTATACTAGTATCGGATGGATCTTACTCTAGCTGCAATTACTTCCAGGACTTAGCAGGGCATGGACTCAATCAGATGTCTTATTGTCTCTTGAGGGATTTCTTGCCACTCATGCTGAACTGCATCCCAGTTCTTCTATAGAGAGGATCTCAATGCAGTCCAGATGCTGCTGCAAACATCCTCACAGATTCTCAGTAGGATTAAGATCTGGAGACTGGAGGCCAGGGAAAAACAGAAATACCATGGTTTTGGTAGAACTGCTGCATAGTTTGAGAAGTATGACAGGTTGCATTATCTTGCAGGAATGTTAGGTCATTCATTTGGAGGTCCAGAGGAAGCATATGGTATGGGAGAATCTGCTAATAACTAATAGCATTGAAGTTTCCCTGTATCCTGACTTGAGGTAGAATGCCATTTGCTGAAAAAACACACTATACATTCAGCTTACCCCTGGAGGAGGGTATGTATAAGGCAGATATGGTGATATTAAAGGACTATACTTCCTCTATGATAGATATAATGGTGCTACAGGCTGTGAACAAAATCGATTGGCAACTCATCAAAGAAGACTGCTCCCCACTGCTTGACTGTCCAATCCTGGTGTTCATGTGTCTATTCTAGTCTCCTTACAAAATATTAGACTGTTAAAAGAGGATTCTTAACAACAAGATGTCCAAATAGCCCAACAGACTGGAGTCTATACTTTATAGTGATGAGAGAGACCTGAAATTTATGTTTAGTCTGCCAGTGCTGTGGTAATTGATGAGCCACAATATGAGGATTGGAAGCTGGCATCCTCACCAAAAGTTGATCTTGACACTTATATTATATAGAAGGATGTAGAACTCTTGGATGATCTTTAATTGATTTATCTATCTGAGTTTGACAAGAAGATGGTCTACTGTGTGACAAGTGCAGTTGAACATAACTACCAAATACTATCTGGAATACCAAGCTTCTCTGTGCAAAGTTGTAATTTACAGTTGCTAATGATGTTGTATGAGACAATGTTTGACTAAAACTAAACTGTTTATAATATTTGTCCTGCAATTTTATGCTAGTACATGATATAATAAAAATATATATTTTCATATATTGGCATTAGAAATGGCCAGTGCATAATGTAGAATAAAGAAAACAATAAACTTTTTTGTTTTGTTATCTTGTATATTCAAATAATGTTA
>JAYRBW010152520.1:0-14203 GCA_036023295.1 Invenusta paracnida | reverse complement strand
ATGCCCGGAGCTTTCCGTACCGCAGTGCAGAGGCCAAAATTAGGATCACTAACCTGCCCTCTGTTCGCCTGGAGTCAACGTTGACTGCACGGTTCGGCTCTTCTTGGATAAATACCCTGTGCAATATTATATGTCTAAATGCTTAAAAGTTGGGCAACTAAAAATGTATAGTGGATGCACCTTATTATGCCATTATCTTAGTGGCTAAAAACCCTCTATCATAAAAGACAGTGACAGCAAACAACATAAAAAAAAGCAGAAATAGTTTGTAATAAAGAAATTTAAACAGGAAATTTAATTAAAACAAGAAATTTACACAAATTCTTAATATATTTTGCAATTTATTTGGTAGAGTCTGATAGAATTTTGGAAATGTACATTACACAGTGTGCAAGACATGTACCTATATATAAAAACTATACATACAGTTAAAAAATATGAATATTTTTGATATTTTTTGGACAGTTCCACAAATGATACAAATGATTCTCTGACTGAAAACATGGTGAAAAGTGAGGATTACGAAAAAAAAATTGTTATAAAGCATATTATACCTTCTTGCAGCACCACTTTTGATTGGCTGGGGATTGACTTCTTAAAGAATTAACATTATTCACTGCCATTACTTCACCAGACACAATCTAATTGGTCAATTTCATTTTCCCGGGATGGTGCATTTCTATATATGTTAGTGCAGACATTATTTCCATACTGACAACACTGCAAAAAGCTTACCATTTAAATTTTTAAAATGCACCAACAATTTTATTTTACATTTGTGAAAGAAATGCAGCCATAAAAAAAATTTGAAAAAGTGAAACTCAAAGTCAAATTTAATGGAGGTTAAATAATTAAACCAAAAATAAATATTATATTCATATAGAGAACATTATGGCAATTTGAATGATATGTTATACTTATGAAAAATAATATATTATAGGTTATATTATATATTGTTGGCCACACAATGTAAGGACGTATCTACAATTTTTGTGATTTTAAATTAATGGTAGAAAAATATTGGTGTATAGTATACCTATCACCTCTAGATGTATTATAACTTAATACTAAATTTTAAATGTCCTTATCTGAAAAAACGTAAAGCCGTATCTCAAAATGTAATACATTTCAACATGACATAAGGGCATATGTGTAGATAAGCCCTTATGTCATATCCACATAATTGACATGGGTAGATATGCCCATATTCTCTCTTCTGGTTTTGTGTATAAATGTATATAAAGTAGGACTGATATACAACTATATATGTATATCAGTTCTACTTTGACCTACATGTATACACTAATACACAAAAAGAATGCCAAGTGACGTGCATACCACCATCTGTGATATCTATGAATATACCATGATATCTGTAGATCAATGTGGTTTTCAATTGTGTCATTAATTATGCAAAGCAGTTTACATCATAGAGTAAAAATGTGATGGTTTAGTCTACAGGAACTGAGCAATCTGAGTTTAATATGGCCAAGGCAGCTTTTACTTCTGCATATAAGCAAAAAGTAAAATATGTCTCTAATAAACAAACTTGTTATACAGAAATATGTTAATTCAATTTATAGTTTAAGAGTAATAATAGTTGTAATATCTAGCTTTTTATATTACATTTAATAGTACTGAAGCCTTTACATAGTGTATAGAAGGATATGATATATCAAAATATTATGCACATATGCTTAAACTTTATAAAAAGTGAATTGAAAAGGATTAAACACGAGCAGTATATGTTTTAAACATTTTTGATTTCAAAGTTATGTAAAAATTTAAACTATCAATACTTATAAACTATAAATTCAATTAACATAATATTTCTGTGTATAATTATTGTTTTAAATGTATGTGATAAAATATTGTTGGAATTAGATAGTTAGATATAACTTTACTTTTTAAATGAGAACAGTTTTAAATTACTCATTTTGTCTAT
Source organism: Invenusta paracnida (assembly GCA_036023295.1). Classification (NCBI taxonomy): domain Eukaryota; kingdom Metazoa; phylum Platyhelminthes; order Proseriata; family Coelogynoporidae; genus Invenusta; species Invenusta paracnida. The sequence goes on along the minus strand of JAYRBW010152520.1, from coordinate 12,258 downwards.
ATTTACTATTGATTACATGTATAATAATCAAGCAATTTTTTATATTAAATAATAATAGAATACATTATTATCCATTATTTAGATAGAGAATAAAAAATCCTTCAAAAAATGTTTAATTTGTAAATATTGACCATGAATTAAGTCCACAAATTAAGTTTAAAAATTTAATCTGTCAACATGTGAAACAAGGAAAAACTTAGCAGAAAATAGTTGCAGAGGCAATACCTTTATTTATTATTTGTCACTTGGTTCTCAGGAAATCTTTGTATGTAAAAAAAGTGTTTTTAAGCACAGTGAATATTTCCGAAAAACATTGCAGGAACTCCATTCATCGTCTTGGATGTACTGGCATAGTTACAGCTGAGAAAAGAGGAGGACGTTCCAATATGAAGAAAGAAGAAGATGCTGAGAAACGAAAATCAGTAGAGATCCACATCAACAGATTCCATAAAACTGAATTGCACTATTGCCGAAATTCAACTACAAAGCAGTATCTTAATAATTACCCAAATTTGTCCCGCATGTACCAACCATATGGTACTCATTGTGAGGAACATAATATTACAAATCAAGCTTCATTCAGTCTTTAGAAAAATGTCTTTGGTGAAATGAACATTGACTTTTTCCATCCAAAAAAGGATATGTGTGGGTTTTGCAAAACTTACTACAAAGCTGACAATGAACAGAAGCAAGACATGGAACATCAATTCCAGGAGCATCAGAAAGAAAAGAAATTGTCAAGAGAGATCAAAAATGAATTCAAAGCTCGGGCTCAATGTGATAATACACTTTGTTTTGCAACATTCGATTTAATGCAAACACTTCTGCTACTGATAACCAATCACTCTAGTGTCATTTATTCCAGAAGATTGTCCACATATAATGAGGCGATCTATGAGTTGGCTTCTAAAATTGAGACATGTTACACATGGCATGAAAGAATAGCCAAACGGGTACTGCAGAAGTGGGTTTGGTCTTGTATGATTGGCTTTGTGAAAAGGATGGGGGTGGTATAACTGAAATAATGCTTTTTGCTGACAACTGTCAGGGCCAAAATCGTAATTCTGTCATCCCTACAATGTTACTACATTTCATTAGGAATAGCAAATCCATAGAGAAGGTTACTATTCAATTTTTCGAGCCATCACATGGACAAAACGAGGGTGATTCAGTGCACTCGTGTTGCGAAAAAGTCATGAAACAAGCAGGTGAAGTCATGATACCAGTGCAATTACCAGCATTGTATCATTTAGCTAGGAAGAAATCGCTGGGACCATACAAAATCATAGAATTACCCCACCCACGGTGGGGTAATTACAAAACTATACTATATAAACTAATTTTCTGTTATTATCACACAGATATAAAGATTAAAGATTATTCTATGTTGTAGAGAACTGTCTGACTGTATAAAAATGAACAAAGTTTGTGTCAGGGAACTGTATTAACATAAAATAATGACAGTATGGACTTTCTGCATTGTTTAACTATTATATTATAATAGTTAAACAATGCAGAAAGTTCATACTGTCATTATTTGCTAGAAAGCTACAATCATGTTCGATGTGATATAATTCATTTCCCATATAATTGCTAATAATGAGGCAGTCAATTTTATTTATCTTGTGTGACTGCATAATTGAAGTATAACAGTTACCTAGGTCTTGGTATACTATCTGGAAATCATTTCGGCTATGCATGTTTTGCATGTATTTTGAGGTAGAGTTTATGTAGCATGCTTGTAAGTTCACTTCAATAAAATATATAGAATTTATGATACAAATAACAATGTTGAATGCAAACTGAAACTAATATATATAATTTGTATAGTCATAATATATATTTATTGATTTATAAATTTGTCAAATTTATATCACCAAATAATTACAATGAAAAGTATGTTTAAAGGTATTTTGACAAAACAATATTTTACATCATACAAACATATACAAATGTATAATTTATGCAAACTTCAAGGCAAGCAATTGCCTTATGAAATTGGACTATTATTTTGCATTTGTTTATACAAAGCACCAACAAATTAGGTACCTAGGTAACAATTACAAGATGATTGCATAAATGAATATACTAAAATAGAAAATTTGTGTACATTATTTATTACAAAAATTGCTGTTAGTTATATTAGTTATTTATTATAATAGTTAGTTACCTATTATTCAGAAATTTGACATATTTTTGCACTAATAGCTATGCGCAAATGCAGGAGGCATTATAAACTTGCTTGCTATACAACTAGTCTCTGTTTATGTAATAAGTCAGCTAATTTAGCTTATGACCACTCGAATTAGTAAATGTATTGTATAGCCACAATTGTGACATAATATACACCTGTGCTCTTCTTGCTGAAACTAATTTAGAAACATTTTAGGGGCACTTAGTTGAGATAGTATAACTTTGTCTGCAAGCATTCCAAGACCCAATAAGATGCACTTGTTACAGTTATATAAAAAAGAATGGTCCCAACAATACAGTGACAATTTTTAGTGACAAAATTTATAAACTTTTGACATAGTAATTAAATAACAACAATATCAATAATAAAAAGCAAGAATGGTGAGAATCACACTTAAAAATGAAATGCAATGCATAAATAGTGTAAAGCTTAATAAAACCAATAAATTATTTGTACAATGCAGGTCCATTTCCAAATACAATTTTTCTGCAGTTTTATATAAAAGATTACAATAATTTCTAATACATGAAATAGCTATGTAATACTAAATAGTCTAAAATCTAGTTACATATAACAGAAAAGACTAAATACATGTTTGTATTGACTTTTGCTATCATAACTTTTATATGACACTCTTATAACATTTTTTAGAAAATTTGAAACTAATATATAGCCTCTAACAAATTTACTTGAGTTTCACATCAGGTATTAACTATGGTAGACAATGTTAAACTACTTTATTTGAGAAAAATTTACCATATAGACATAGTATTTATTAGTGGATAATAGGTATATAGTTTTGTTGAACCATATAGTAAGGAGGAAATGAAATGTATTAATAGAGGCCTTTAAAAAATTGAGATAACTATCATTTAAATATTGTCAATAAACCAAGGTTAATTGAAAAATGTAGCATTATGTAAGTCACTTTTTTTAATAACAATTATTTACTTGTAATTAAGCAATAAAAACTGTTCAAGTCTGTCTAATTAAGTAGATGATATTGCCAAAAAAATCATTTTAAACTCCATTTTGGAATATTCTCTAGTATGATAAAAATATGGACACATATAACAAATTCAGCAATTTAGAGGAGGAGGTCTTTAACCAGGCCAACACAATATATAGGCAGGAAGATATTCCACATTTAAAATATGATCCAGATAGACAGAAAAAATAGTAAGTGCCTTTTCAGGGAGGACTACATTTTTGTTAAAATTCGATTGAAATTGGATAACTGTAATGAAGAATTGGAGGATACTTTTTAGTGGTTTAGTCGTTGGCACAGTTTGTTTGGTCCTGTGGGTTCACTGACTATTTCAATCACTGTAGCATAATCTGCTCCCTGTGCAATATGTGCCATTCCATTTATTATGAAATCATTCTAGAAATAGAATAGCAAATTTGCATAAATAATAAATCATATATAGTGAATGTCCGATGCTATTTGCTAATAAGTAGCACTTTAAATCAGATTGGATATTTTATTATTTTCAGTAATATATATATTCTGCCATTCCGAGAACGCGTTCAGATAACATAAAACTGCAATACAGTTTACTGAAGTTATCTAGCACTGAACGCGGTCAGATAATATAAAACTGCAATACAGTTTACTGAAGTTATCTAGCACTGAATGCGGTCAGATAATACAAAACTGCAATACAGTTTACTGAAGCGATCTAGCACTGAATGCGTTCAGATAATATAAAACTGCAATACAGTTTACTGGAGCGATCTAGCACTGAAGTGAACGCGTTCATTTAGTAATTCCAATTCCAAATAAGAACAAGTTTCTAAAAATGTTGGAACTTTTGTTATTTGAACGCGTTCAAATTAGTTTATTGCATTTCATTTTTTACAGTGTGCAATATTTGTATACTATGGTAGAATTTGCAATTGATTAATGATATTAGTATGATAGTTTAAAGTTATAATATATTGATTTGGACATATTACTGTATATTCTAGAGCGTTTGAATTCTAAAATGGCGTTTGAGAGATTGTATATTGCATTTTTATTCGTACTTATTAAAAAGTGATATTTTAAAACAATTTTATTGTTGTTTATTTGCTAATTGGTTGTTTATTATAACTTTTTTTTAAATTGGAACATTTTCTGAAATGCAGACAATGGATGGCGACTACTGGCTTGAGAATACAGCGACAACTACTTCACAGTCGCGTACCAATACCTCCACTTTGATTCCAGCAAATGGTCTACTGGACTTCTATATTGGTCTTGGCCTGGCAACCAGTTCCAGTGTTTTCATTGGTACAAGTTTCATTATCAAGAAGGTTGCTCTTGCCCGTCTGGCTGACAATGGAATTAGAGCAGGTTTGTGGCTGTGTTTTGTAATCTTCCTTTTGAGACTTTATAATGATCTTCCTTATAATGTATCTTATACCTGTGCAATAGACAATTAAATTAGTGAAATTTATTAATATGAAATATTGCCTTCGTATATCATATCATTCAGATGAAATCAATATCATAACTTTATTGGTAAAATAAATTAACTGTTTTAAAATGTATGTCAAAAACGTATAGCTAGAATTTAACGGAAATTATACTGATATTAGTTTTGGTATTATTAAAATGATTTCCTCATTAGTCGAATGCTATGCATGAACATAGAGCTAAATAGGAATGATTGAAATAGTCTTTTAAAAGTGTCTAAATATTGAAAAAAAATAGATTTGGTTATGATAAAGCATTTCGTTGAAATAAAATTCTATATTTCCATAGTTCGTTTTTATTTCTCGAATAATGTTACAGGTAAGTAAACTTTACTAAAGTTGTTTAAATTTAAATATCTTTAAATAGTGCTGTGAAAACCGTTGTACGTAATTATTATTTATCTTCTGTTCAAGCGTCACATATAATTCTATATTAATTGGCGCATCTTACTGAAACATGTGTGATGTCTTCATTTACTTCATAATTTAGGTATATACATTTCTTAAAATATCTACTTTATACTAGTATTTATTAAACTTTTTAATATTGGTTAGGGAATTTTTATAAAGTAATACATTTTAGCTGATATTTTAAAAGTGCATAGTACAATTGACAAGTTAAAATCTGCACTCTCCGTATACAAGTACTTTTATAATGAGTGAAAAGTGCACTTTTAAGTATTATGTAGGTAATATATACATATATATGTATTTACATATACAGAAAATACTTTTATTTTATAATATGGAACTGCTAAATAGAGTATATATTCCAATATTTTTCGTTGATTGGCGTGGATATTTCACTTCAAAGATGCATGTATTTTTATTTTTATCAACTAATAATAGGTGATACATACATGTAAACACCTAAATTATTCAATATAGAAATGACGACATTAAATTTTTGGTTAATTACAAATATATTACGAATGTCTATACATTTTGGTTAATATTAATAAGTAATTTTATTATTTAAATCGGTAAATATTAGTTTACTTAAATGTGTCCTGTAGAGAGAGGGCTGTTCGAAGCTATCTATTTTTATAATGAACTTTACTGTGCCATACTATAGTACAACATGGAGTATTTTTACATGTTATGAAGTATGTTATGTTTTGCATTCTCTTAGTTTGATGGACGTGTGTATTAAGGTAGAGGTAAGTTGTATGTGTATGCATTTATTTCCGTTCAAACTTATGACTGAAGCCTACATGTCGATGTATATCTTTTATATTGTACCCTTTGGGGTCTGCTTTCACGTGTATTGCTGGATACATTTTCTGTGTAGGTACTTGATTTATCCTTCAATCTTAAAATATAAAACTCGTTCTGGTTGCACTTGTCCGTCGTTTATGTCGTTTCTAAAAGGTCTCATTTAATTTTATGAGTTAAAATATAGGAGGAACCAACAGTGCGCATATTTATAAACTTTAAATCTATCATTACAAACAATTGATCTAAATATTTTAGATTGTATTACAAGACTTTACTCAAATTCTTTCGGTGGAAGTTATAAAAGGATAACTAGTCATTCATTAGCCCAATGCATTGGTATCTATTCTGAATCATACCAAAAATATTCTTTTGGATCTCCTGATCATGGTTTGTATACCTTCAAGCCTCCTAAATGTGTTAACCTACAGATTAATGTACATACTAGTTAATGTGTGATCCATATTTCACATGAAAGATATTCAGCAATATGTCAACAGGCTGAATAGTCACAGGCTGTAACTATATATGAGTGGTACATATGCGCACAAGGCAGTCTATGAAGAAACGTCGTTCTATATTTAGCAGAAAGTGTATAGTAAACGATTTAAGTGAGTTTAGTTTTAATTCCACATTCCATATTGTGAATAATAATTTTCCACATAATAAATACTCTAAAACAGCACTGTACGAAACTGAAATGCTTACTCGACGAATTTGCTAGCCCTCTAAGAAGTATGTTCAGAGCCTTAAGACAAATATGGACATGTTTTGGTCGTTTCGTAATATGAACCTCGAATGTTTTTGTGGTTAAAATATACGACATTCTATAATGCCTTTAAAACAAACACTGTCCGCTATATATATTTCATTTATCGCTTTCATGTTGAATCTAAAATTAATATTTTGTGTAGATTATACATATTTAACATTACATATAAGGCCTATCTGTGTAATGCATATTGTGTATTTAGTATGAATTATTTGTGTAAACGTAATATTACTATGTTTTTGAACTATATTATTAATATTGTATGCATGTATGCTTTCGGTTATTTTTATTTCACTTAAATATTGATTTGTGAGATAACAAGCAATGCATTTGTACATTTTTAAACATGGCAGTATTCTTTATAATCGGTAAATGGTTCACTCTTTATTTTTAATTTGAAGCCTTTCGAAGACTCACATTTTATGAATATAATAAACTTGTGATTTCTAACAAATATATATATCAAATAAATATACTTAGGTATTTATGTTTTTATGCGATTATACAGTGTGTCTCATAAGTCCCTACGGAGATTGTATGTATGTATTTCAATTTGCAATGTTAAAGGTCAATCAATGAAAAAAAATCAATGAAACAACCAATGACAACCAATGAAAAAATTATATTATATACAGTTTTATCCTTGGGTTGTCATTTTAATTGCTCTGTAAATAAATGACAGAGATAAATAATAAACTCCGTAGGCACTTATGAGACAGACTGTATAAGCATCCCGTCTATATTTATTCACATACAATTTGCTTCAACAAAATATTCACTGAGAATTTTTCTTTTAATATAGATCATTTTCTAACAGTTTTCTTAAATATTTTTGCACTTCATTAAAATAAAACAATATAAAAAATATATAAACAATGATATTTTTAGCGATTTATAATAAGCAAAATAGATGTACATTGCAGCTACATTTAAAATATTATATCTCTTATACTTCTCTTTTTTGTTTTATTATCATATATTTGCATTTTCTTTATACATACTAACTCGTTAATTCAATAATACCATTGAATAATCTGTTCTTCTTTAAATAAATACTTTGTCTCAAAGCATACTTCCTTTATGACATTGGACACACGAATCGAAAGTCATCTTTTATAATATTTGTAACTATTCACGAGGACTATGTTTACATTTATCACTAACGGTGATATAGAAAATAAAGTGTTTGTTATAATCAGCATCCGTTTTTACTATTCCAGTGTCATATGCATATCATAAAGCAGAATTCTAATTATGTGTTTAATTTTTCTTTTGGAACGTATTTTAACACGTGATCATGACTTCTAGAGCTTTATTTTCTGCTTAAATGCTACCTCATTTGACAATAACTATATGAGTAGTTTTATAGTTTTTTGATTATCTTTTTTAATAATTTCGTGAAGGGTCGAATTATTTAACTTACTATAATATACTTTTATAATTTTGTCGTTGATAACAGTCGTATTTTTATATGAAGTTAAGTTATTATACATTATTCGCATTAATTTATAAAAGAAACATTTCTATTTTAGATCTTTATGTAACTTACAAACGTTTTTAATTGTTTCCCTCAATGCAAAAATATGTGCTATATCAGTCAAAATTGTCAAAGATATACGACAATATAAATTTAAGTATAAATTTAAAAATCAATGAAGTTAAATTAATAATTGTTTAAGCTTATTGGTTCAAGTCACTGTATTCTGACTAAATCGGGATAATGGGATCTAGGAGTCAGGAAATCCAATCAATCTGGTCTCGAAGTTTAAATTTAGCTACATAAATATATTTCTACCAAAATGAGATTATGCATAATTTCTTGTTTGGTTTAAAGTTTGAAACAAGCTTCAATGCTTCATCTCATTTTCTAACTTTCCATTTTCAAACTTTCTATTCGTCTTATTTTGTTGGAAACTAAATTATGTTTTCAGAGCTATCATTATATAAGTCGCGTGTCAAAATATGCAATATAAATTTTCACATTTTTCCAGTGCACAATGCATGAATACTTACAATCATGATTTGTTCTATTATTGTAAACTATTAATAAATTATATTTATTTTATTAGATATAAAAAATGTTTTTTATTTTTATTTATATGAATCAACATAATCTCGTAGATAATTCCATAGTTTTGAAACGGAATTTAGTCTACTTCAGAATCATCCTATATTTTAAGAGAATCAAATCTTTTTATTTACAATTATAGTAAAAGAAATTAACTGTGTATTTTTTATACAGCGGAAGTTTTGTCGTTTCTGTCAAGTGACTATCATTTCAGGAAATGTCGCTGCAGCTTTACTCCCCTGTTAGTAAATTTAAGCTGATAGCTAAATAGCAAGAGGTACAATAATATATAAATATCTAATACACCTCCTTAGTTATGGACAGAGTTAAACCATAAACTGTTTATAGCAATTTTTTTTCGTTACATCGTTGCTAGGTGACGGTGGATTCGGCTACCTCCGCGACTGTCTCTGGTGGTTGGGCGTACTCTTGATGGGTCTAGGAGAGGGACTCAACTTCATCGCCTACGGATTCGCACCCGCAACACTCGTCACTCCACTGGGTGCCCTCTCTGTCCTGGTTACCGCCGTACTGAGTTCCCGGTTCCTGGATGAGCGGCTCAACCTGGCGGGGAAGTTGGGTTGCCTTCTCTGTGTCACCGGTTCCACGGTAGTTGTCATTCACTCTCCCAAGGAAGCGGAGGTTAGCACTATGGCCGATCTGGAGGTTAAACTTGCCAATCCTGGTAAGTTGAGGCTACAGGTAGAGGTGCTGTAGCGTAATGGTCAGCATGTCAATGTGTCGTCATAAGACCTACTGATTTGCTGTGAAACTCGCCAAACCTGCTGAGTTGAGGTATAGATGAGGTGTTATAGCGTAGTGGTCAGCATGTCAATGTGTCGTCATAAGATCTGCTGATTGGCAGTGAAACTCTCCAAACCTGCTGAGTTGAGGTATAGATGAGGTGTTATAGCGTAGTGGTCAGCATGCCTATATGTGTCGTCATAAGATCTGCTGATTGGCAGTGAAACTCTCAAAACCTGCTGAGTTGAGGTGTTATAGCGTAGTGGTCAGCATGCCTATATGTGTTGTCATAAGATCTGCTGATTGGCAGTGAAACTCTCAAAACCTGGTAAGTTAAGGTGTAGATGAGGTGTTATAGCGTAGTGGTCAGCATGCCTATATGTGTCGTCATAAGATCTGCTGGTTGGCGGTGAAACTCGCCAAACCTGGTGGGTTGAGGTTACAGACACAGGTGTGGTAGTAAAGTGGTCAGCATATCTATAATTGTCCTTATCGGACCTGCTATGCGAACTGTTGTTTAAACATGTATTTACTCTTTAAAAAGCAGATATGTCAATGCCGAATTAATTAAAAAACATTTAAATATTATTATCTATGTTAAATTATTTGATTATTACTATTGTATGTTTAATAATGTATGCTGAATACATTATTTTAGTCTTGATTGAATTTAAAGTGGTGTAGTAATGTTTTTAAACCAATCAATGTATACTTATTTTATTATACTTATAAAGTGTACAGAAAAGTCTTTGAATTTCGTTTAATTATCTATTTAAATTTATTTTATATTTATTTATTTATTATTTTACATCATAGTGGTGTACAGAATTATCGTGGTTTTCAATTTTCTGACGAATCATTCACAGTATAATTTTGGTGTACAATTATAATATATATATATCAATATTCTATAATTAATTAAAGATGGTAAATCAGTGTATATAAACTGAAAGCGTCGTCGATACTAAATATCACTTATATAGGCTTATTTTAACCACGATTCATTTTCACCATTAGCATTGCATGCTATATTTCCAGTAACGTTGATTTGGAACTATGAATTTATACATTAATATGAATGAGCTGTCACAAAATGGCACTTGGTAATCGATAAGATTGAAATCTGTCGACACAATTGAAGCCGCCTTGAGTGGATTACTACTTGTGTATTATCTAAGCAGACACGACAAACTTAATTATGCCAGCTACATATTCAATTGATCGATATATTCCAATTCTTGTTTGCGCTTCGGTTATATACTATTTCATTTATTAACCTCGATAAGTACTTATCTTAAGATTTATTATATTTTGACGACCTTTTCGTACATCTCTCGATAGGTTTTGTGGTTTTACAAACACTTTATAAAGTTTAAATCTTACAATAAGATTAGGTACATTTAAGAACATCAAAGAAGAATAAACTGTGATTTAACAAAGGCTTTTTTCATAACGATATAGTGAAAGTTTACGCACAAATTGAAAATTCTTTTATTGTTACAATAATGTTTAGTTAAAACTATTTAACAATGTATTACTTTATTGGATAGCTTAGTTATACTTATAGTTTTAAACAATTTAAAGAGTAATTCTTTGTAGCTATCAGCTTTCCAACTTTTGGTAATATTAACGCTCATGATTATATTTCGCATTTTTTACGTTTGAATTAATTTGAAGTATTTTATTTTAATTATTTCCTTATACATTATATGTGTTTATCTCTTTAACCCTCTTTTTCTCTTTAAAAATAAGTGTATTTGTCTATGCTCCCTACAATTAATTAAATACTAGTCATTACTATAAAATTAAGTTATTATTAACATTTTAAAGTAATCTATATTTGGAAATCCTTATGGAGTGTAAATATGAATTATATTGGTGAAGTAATGAACAAATTCGCTCATAACAATATGTATCAAGAAAACCATAATAATCTCACCTTTATCAGATATTATACTACTTCGGTATATTACTGATGCCAAGGGAGATTTGGATAGCGTTGTTTCACTATTATTAGAGGTCATTAGCTAGCCTAACCCCAGATAACAGTAATACACAAAGAAAAAGCAATACTCTACAGGGCCAAGTATATTAGAACACCAATTTGCATAAAAACTATAAAAGGTCAACCATAATTGACCAAAAGCATCCAGTAAGCAAATAAATTGATTTAATAGAAACGTGGTGACAAAGAATGGTAAAGTAATGAGCAAATTCGCTCAGAACAATATGAGATAAGAAAGCTTGCTTACAATACTAGATAAATACTTTTGGTCAATTTTTTCTAATTTTTATGCAAATTGGTATATTTATTATACTAATTTATTTATTTTATTACAATTTTGGATTTATTACGGAATTATATTATTTGATTTTTATAAAAATTAATATGATGACATCATATATATTTGTTTCACTTCATAGAGTGGCAGTCTAAAATATTTCCATTCTACATATATTGATTAATTTCTCTGGATGATATATAAGAAGGATAGTATTAAATTTAAACTTAAACTTTGGTAGTATGTATTGTTTTTATTTTATTTTATGTATATTAATGATTTTATCAGGGATTGTATGAAGTGACTGTATAAAGAAACTAAAAGGGGCTATATAGGGATAAAACGGGACTGTATAAGGATAAAGGGACTAAAACGGGACTGTATAGGGATAAAGGGACTATTTAGGGATAAAGGGACTAAGCGGGACTAATATAGGGATAAAGGGACTATTTAGGGGTAAAGGGACTATTTAGGGATAAAGGGACTATATAGGGATAAAGGGACTATTTATGGATAAAGGGAC
>JAYRBW010152509.1:0-14204 GCA_036023295.1 Invenusta paracnida | reverse complement strand
TTTCATGGAAGACGGTACAAAAATTAGGCTCTGACCATCGACCTATGTTAATAAACTGGTCTACGAATCTCAAGATGAAAAAAAACAATGCCAGCTGGCCTGTAAATGGAAGAAAGCAGATTGGAACAAATTTCAAGAATTTATTTCAAACGAATTGAATACCAATTTCAACAAGGAGGATAGTGTCACGATCCAAGAGAAAGACCTTGGAGCCATCAAACTAAAGTCAGCGTATAAATCGGTCGGCATGAAAGTACTCAGAACGAGAAACGGGGAGGTGCTCAACGAAGACATCCCCAAAGAGGTGATCAAGAGATGAACTCATGGGCGAGAATCCGATTGACTGGGAAGCAGTCAACTTCACAAACGAGAAGATCAAAGAACAATTGAAAAAACACAAAAAGGATAAATGGCTTAAAGAAGTCGAAAAGAACAGCTCAGTGGAAAAAATGTGGTGATACTAAAAAGACTAAAGAAAAGTAACTCACCTAAAGAAGCGGTAAAGGTAGAGTCTCGAGAAGAAGTAAAGTAAAAACCGTTATATTAGAATATGTAAGCTCAAAATCCCCATGGAAATGCTGAACATCAAGTGGAAGATCACCATGCACTTCAAGAACAACAAAGGCCCCATCAGAGAGGAGGAAGCGGGCATCAGTACTACTGAAGTTAATACGGCGCTATAAAAAATTGACGGTTTCAAAACCCCGACGGACAATATTACACTTTTAAAGCATTTACCGCAGTGCGCAGTATATGTCGTGGTCCTAACTAACATCATGCATAAATCCCTCAAAGACCATCATGTCCCACAAAACTGGAGAGAAGGGAACATCGTCCCACTCCTTAAGAAAGGCAAAGCTCCGGAAGAAATGTCATTCTATAGACCGATTTGCCTAACTTCCTGTGTGGGGTAAGCTTATGGAACGTTTCCTGAACAAGAACATTTGTATGTGCTGGATTCAAATGATCTACTAAGTGAACACCAAGCGGGCTTCAAACCCCATAGATCTACGGTGGATCAGCTCATCAACCTTTCACAAACGGTCAGTGATGCGTTCCATCTGGAAGGACGAATTATTGTGGAAGATGACTAAGCTAGGGATAGACAACAGCATAATTAAATGGATTCAGTCATGGCTGTGCAACAGAAGGGCTTGGGTGACATATGAAGGTACTAAAAGAAAGATAAAGAATTTGCAAGGTCTACCACAAGGGGCCGTCCTCTCCCCAACGCTTTTTCTTATGTACATTAACGATGTTGTACAAGTCATCGCTGAGACAGTTAAGATCAGTTTATTCGCAGATGACTTAGCCGTCTGGACTAGATTTCAGTTTTTTTTATTATGTGAAAAAACACAGCTATCTTGGATTTTTTGTTACAATATATACATGTAAATATACTAATGGTGTTACAACTGATATATTTGTATTTGCTTTACCCCAAAAAGTGCCTTCAAACACATATCTATGAGAATTAATGTAAAATTTAATGTTACAAATATGGTTTTGGCGGCGATTTTGATTTTGCTCTGTAGCAAAAATTGCCAACATTTTTCAGATGGGCCTGGGAGCTAATTTTTTTCTATATGGTTCAAAGAAGTTAAAACAGTAAAAAAAAACTGTGTCAGCCAGAGGTTGGTCACGGCAGCCAGGCTTATGATCTAACTATTTCTCTCTATTCTAACAGCCAATATGAAAGTGTTGGACAAGGCAAGAAGTCTCTGAAATACGTTCTATCAATAAATGTAGAGAAAAAAAAAGTTTTCGAAGATTTCTTTTTCTTTGTGAGTACATACACTTGGTCTGTCTGCAGATCGAGCAATTCGAACATAACTTGAAAAAAATTACCACAAGGATAAATTAAAGGTGATCAGAGAGGAGGCATCCGTAAAATATATAATTACAGAGACGGAATAATTGGTAATATTAGACGATTTGTCGCAAAACAACTAAAACATAATATTTGTACAAAGATCATAAATTGCACGTAAACAAGATTGACTGCTTCTTCATTCTCGACTTATTTTAAAGAATTCAAGCATTTCAATCTAGGATTTTATAAGCCAAAAAAGATATGTGCTCAATCTGTAAACTTGCGCTTCCTCTGTTTAAAGATTCTATCTCTAATCTTAAAAATCAAAGTTTTCAAAATTCGACAGAATTCGAGCAGCAAATTAGAGAAAAATAAAAACCGATTCGACAATCAAAGCAGAAACAAACCAATTTCATTCCGCAGCAGTATTTGACTTACAACATGTTATTTACTTACTAAAAACAAATAACTCAAACGTTATTTATAGACGACGTTTGGCAAATTTAAATTTCACGATTTATGACTTTGGTACAAAAGAAGTTTATTGCTTTACATGGACAGAGGTAATAGCCAATCGAATAGCCAATTGCAACCGGATTGAAAAAGTATTTATCTTTTTTGGATGAAGCCAAGAAAATATCTGTTGATTTATACGCCGATAGTTGTGCCGGTCAAAATAAATTTTGCACAATTTTGGCCGTTCTGAATTTGGACCAATACAGTAAAGATTGAGAGAAGGATACTTAGAGTGCGAATTTCCGAAAATGGTGACAAAGTTTTGTGGACAGGAATGCTAAACCTTTTCTGAACAAAGATCACTTGATAAAATTTTCGTTAAAAAATTACATTGCTTAGACAATTGGGATTCAGTTTTATTGCAAAGTGAGCGCCTTTCATTTCATATTCCGATGCCAACACCAAATTACATTACAGCGCCAAAATTTTCAATACAAAAATTGGAAAATTTCCTGTCGATGTGCTTTGACAACTAGTCAGTTATTCCCACAAGTGAATATCGAAATTATTATCGACTCTTCTTCACTAGAGATGTAATGTCTTTATTTCTAAAATCAAACAACTTCCAATTTGCATATGTCAAATTCATGTTATACATTACGCATCAGTATACTTTATCTGTACATTTGCCCTTTACTGGTTTACTGCATTACAAATAAAATTCGACTGATATAAATTCATTTTATCTTTTGGAGGTATTATGAAACTTCTTATTTTACTTCGATACAATTTTTTATGTATTGAATATTAAAATTATATAGGTACTTAAAATATGTTTACTAGCACTAGTTTATCGTAATTTCAAAGTAAAAGCGACGCATATTAGCCACTCCTTCAATAAATTTATGGCAAAAAGTCACAAGTAACCCATCTATAATATTCTCAAAAATAATTTATGGCAAATAGACTTATCATTTTCATATATTTATTAAACATTATTATTAAATTATTTTAAATTATTTAAGCGGTATTATAGTATTTTGGAATGTTTAAAATCTATTTCCGTGGTTTTTATTGAATTATCTTAGAGAGACTGTAAGGATTAAAAAAAACTTTTTTTATTTATGCATTCCGGAAAAAATTGAATTTTTAAATACGTCACTTTGCCATGCAGGCGACGAATTATGACAAACACAGGAGCCTTTTTGTAGCTTAATTTTGTTAATATAAATTTTATTATAAATTATTTTATTTCGCACGTGTTTTATATTAAGGTCCTAAGGGATGGGACTTTCTAATCACTTGGTTTCTTCTATTAATAATTCCATTGATGACTAATATAAGCACACTTTTTGGCCCATGAGCATTTAGAAGAATTATTAGTTATTAATGTTGACTAAAAAATAAGGTAAGCTTATTTATATCATATTTTAAATGTTGATATACTTGGCAGTTTGTTTTAATTATTTAAGATATTTGGGTTTCAAAGTGATCAGCTCAACGTGAATTTATTGTTAGTACACTAAAATAATAGGTGAAAAACAGAGAAAAAACAACAAGTAGATATTTAAAATATTCAAGAAATCCCTGACGTATCCATAGTAAAACGTGCACAGTAGGTTTTAAAAAACATTGTTATATAAAATTATGATTTAAACTTAAATTATATGTGGTCAAATCCATGTTAGGGCTGTGCGCTGATAAGTTAATATTTATTGAATTGAGAATATTGAAAGTAGGGTATTAACTATTATATTGATAAATATTTTATTTGTCAATTTGTTCCGTCACTTACAATCAGAGCACCGGCGTCAATATCAGGTAGATTTTCCACGCTCAGATTTGAATTGGGCGTCGAGGGATCGATACTGTAAACGAGTTTCATGTGGTCGATTTTGTCGGCGTCTAAACACTTCACTGTTGTGAAATGTGATCCGGGAAGGGTTGACTCGGGCATGTTAACAATCCTATAAGGCAAGATGTGGAAGGATGCGGATGACTGGAACATTTAAGTCAATTCCAGCAGTGTAAAATAGTATATTTTAGATATGCTCTTAAAATCACGTATCTTCAATGTTTTTATATGACTGAAAAGTAGTCTAAATTACAAGTTAATAAAATAAATGACAATAGCACTATGACGTATTTATGACGATAAAAACAATATAAATTACATGCCAAAAAGATTGATAAAATACGTTTTCACAACATACGTGAAAAAACAACTACATGGTTAACAAGTCGATAAAAATCAAATTGCTATTGCTATTAATTTATCGATGAGTACCATTTCTATCTTGCATAATATTATTCCAATCACTATAAATTAGTAATATGTTATGTTTGAAATAAACTATCTAAGAATGCAGTGAGAATTATGTTGCTATTAAGTTTTTCATTGTTGTAGTAAATTCATTAGTGTAGTGTAAACGATTAGTTTGATAGAAACATAGTTTTGTTTTATTCCAGTACTATAGCTAATTGCAAAATGGTTACATTACTGGTTCGCAACAATGCTTCTATATTTAATATATTTAATTCGATAGATAGATTCCACTTTGTAGTGCTATTTATGAGAAATATATACATTTAATTAAACATACACACACACACACTATAATAATACATTATTAAAATAATAAAGCTTTTTACAGTAAAACTTTACACGAAAGAATAATAATAATCAGCTATAATCGTTTAAAAAGTTGTAATCATGCATAACAATAATATATAATATTTAAAAATAGAGAAATTAAGGGGAATTATATAAAATCTAATTATTGGTGTAACTGAAAAATTAATTGATTCAAACATTACGTATATATTAATAGCAATATGGAGGAGAGTTACAAACTGTTAGAACCTTATTAGTCTGTTCAGTATGCATACCCACTGTACTATTATGTAAAATATAAGTAATAATATGTTATCAATTTATTGCAACAAAAAAACTTTAAAGCAGGTAAAATTGAAATAGATACTGTTCAGAAACCAACTTTTAAATCGACCCTGAGTTAACTAGATAGAATCCTTTTAGAATAATAATTTACAATAATATAATATAAGTTTTTTCACACGTGAGATAAATATTTAATAAACATAACAGAAAATTGGCAACGATATCAAAAAGAATGAAAAAAGTAACATAATGTTATAAAAATGTCTACGAACTAAAAGTTGTATGGGCTTACACGTCAGCACAAGCAGGGATGTGATTATTTACTTCAGTAAGACGGATTGTAATCGTAGCTTTTACAGTATTTATTGAGTCAGAAGCTTCCACTGGTAGCAAGAACAAATGATCTTTGGAATTAAGTGTTGGAGAAGCGTCATAATTGAATAACTGAAAAAAAGTAGAACAAAATTTTGACATCACTGAAGTACAAAGATCCAAATCATTAATGCGATAAAGTACATAAATAGGTAATATCCATAACCTTCAATAACTGTACTTCTAAAACTGGATAGAATAGATTAAAAAGGAAAATTTTCCATTATTCTTGATCTTAAACTCGACGCCTTATAAATGTTTTTCAATAGAAAATTCAAGGTATTTTTATACATTATGTATCAAACATGAATAAATTGGTATCAAATAGTTAAAATAATTTTAAGACTATCGACTAATGTTCAGTGGTAACGTTAAAAAAATGTTTTGCATAAAAATTAATAACATATTTACACAAGAAGTAACATGTACAATAAAATATTTTACCGATAAAATGTTTGATTATTATTTTATTGAAATTCTAAGAAGGAAAAGTGCTATATTTAATTCATAAGCAATAAGTTCAAACTTATTTTTATTAATGTACGCCAGACACATCACACTTAATACTGCGCAAGAAATTAATCATACAAGTCATTAAAAATACCTTTTTAGGTTTCAAATCTCCATTGATTTCAAGGATAAAGTTAGCATCGGGTGATTTATCCAATTTGTAGGTGATAGTGGCACCAGCATCACCATCACTGACTTTCAGCGTAGCGAACTTTGTATTAATCGGAGTTCCTTCAGGAAGTTCAAAATACAGACTATCAATGGAAAAGAGCGGCTTGACATCATTGATATCATCGACAGTGATAACGATAGTAGAAAAGCCACGATTATTGGGCGTTCCATTGTCATCGGCGTACACTTGAACTAGATAATTCTAAAAACAACAAATTTATTTTATATTTTAATTAACAGTAAAAAAACACAAAAAACAATCGAGTAGTAAAATTAAAACAGCAGTAACGACGGTATAATATAATGGTAAAATTTACAGTATATCTTATAAAAGTGTAAAATACCAAAAACAAACTATTATGAAACCAGTATGAATCACTTACAACTGTAGTGTAACCATTTATTATATCCTACATTTATTACCCCCCCCCCCCTCCCGTCGAAAAAATAAAAAAGTGTATACACCATTTTGAAATCATATTAATTTAAATCAAGAAAACAAAACAATTTAAACCATTTGCACATTCTAACAGTAAAATGAGCTATAAACCACTAAATATTATATGTTAATATTACAATACACAAAATGTATTATTTTACAAAATATCTTTTGGAAAAATAAATAAAAGACAATTTGATAAAACAAATGAAATTATATGTAGTAGATAGTGAAGACAGTAGAGTTCTACATTTTGTTAAAGGGATATATCTAGAAAATTAGAATAGTAAAAGTTGAATAGTAGAATACCAAAGAATAAAGAATAGGTGAAAAACCCGCTATTATAGGAATCAGTATGAAGAGAAAAGAGGAAATTGGTACAGCTATATAAAATTCTATTAAATTAGATATTAAAAAAAACGTTTTAAAAAGGAGTGAGTAATGTGGGGACGGGGGTAGAAAACACATACACAATACCAAATTATAAAAAGGGTCGGAATCTAAACGTTAATAGCTTTGCATGGAAAGGGCCGATTTTTCAAAATTATGCATAAAGCAAATAATTATTTGACTGATTAAAGGTAACATCGATTGAAAAATTTCGATACGTTGGAATTTTCTCATTAACATTTTCAAATTACATTCTCAACCAACTTTTAAGTAAAGAATGGAGCTAAAAGATCTGCTTTAAAATTTATAAGCTTTTATTACCTGAATTTAGTGCAGCTGAAATAAGACAATTAGTTTTTAATCTTCAGTAAACTTATACATTATACAATAGATTGCTTATAAAATGCTTTAAAGAAGTTTTGAATTTTTAAGCTTAAAACGTTTAATACGAAACGGCCCTTTAATTCAGTTTCTAAAATTTAGTTTTCGACCCATTTTTTGATCACCCGGAATATTTTGCAATATAGACAGGTAGTCATATAATTTCTCACATACCAGCTAGTCACCAAATTTATTTTACTTTCATTTATGTCAAAGCTTCAATCATCCGATAGTTAATTAATTTATCTAGATTATTGTTTGAGATAATGTTATGATACTAACAACTGAAAAATATCAGTTCTATGTTCATCTAGCAGCCTTTATAATGTTCGATTTTTTCAAAAAGAAAAATTCTACTTGATGGAAGTATATCTACTTTATAAACACTATCGAGATAATAGTGATTAATATTTTCTGGGCTTTTTGGCAGTGAAAGTCGTTTCCGATACATACAGGATAACTTTTATGTATACATATAGTGTGGTGGACTAGAACTGAATTTTCCTAACAAAGTAACGTAAATAAAACAGGTTTTTGCCCTGAGTTACTAAGACTGATAACAGGTATATGTAATCCAAGAATTAAGATAATATATTACCCCCATGTCTGTGGTCTAGACAGTTACTAAGAATATTACCTACCTTAAATCCCAATGGCGGATCACTATCCAATCCTTTTGTAATTTTAAATACTCCTGTAGTCCTATTGATTGAGAATTTGTCTGCAAATGTACCACCGATTCCATAGGTGATGCTAGGTTTGGTTGATCCAGGATACACATCCGTATCAGTAGCAGTGATCTAAAACGATAAAAAGACTAACGTAATTATTTCAGATCAATTTCATGTTAAAAAATTAACAACTATGTGCAATGTTAAATTTAATATATTTTACAAATATTTAAAACAAGTAATATTTATTTATCGATGTTAATAAAAAAATATAAAGCCAATTATAACATCAAAATAGCATCTAAATAATAAGTAACGTTTTTTTTATATCTAGTGCTGGAGATAAGGATTTTGCTATCACTTGTCTGTATATTTTGTATACCTGTCCATATAAAATTTTTACTTGTCCGTAATAATTTTACCTGTCCGAGAGATAATATACCAATTTTATAATAATATATACAATATAATTATAACTTCAAAATTGGCATTATTTATACCAGTTTACTTTTATAATTTCAGCAGATGGATATAAGTATAATGATACATATACACAACAACAGCTTTTAAACAAACGAGTAACTGTAGAGAAAGGTTGTAAATAACTAATAAATCTATTCACGTTGTAATAAACACAAAGTAAAATAATGAATTTATTGAGTATTTTGAGCATTTAGCTCTTAGCTAATATGCAACGTAGTTTTAATGAGATAAAACGTACAAGTTTACATAATATTAATAATTTTATGATATAATATAAACGAATAGGGATTGAAATTACATACTTAAAAGACAGATTGCACTGTCACACTGTCACTAATATTATTTAATTGATATATATTTAATATTATTTATTTTAATATCTATTATATAATATACTAGATATGGCCTCTTTATGTTATAGACTACTCCCACATTTTAGTAACATGCAAGCGACGAGTGTCAATGGGATACAAAGTTGAATGGATAATTACGTTTAATTTCTACAATTATATACCTATTATATTAGTTGATTGATGAAATACATTTTCCACGCGATACTGAATCTAGTAATTGCAATATTCATAAGATGATTACATTATCTATACACATAGGTATTCAGTAATTTAAAATACATTTTGATTGGACACAGAAAATCGTATTATTCATTTCATGTTGTATATTTATTCATAAAATTATTCAATAAATAATATAATGACAATACAGTAGTCAATGTATCTGTAGTGCACAATTTTCAGTAGATTCAAATTATTATTTTAAAATTTAAATAAATATATTAGTTCGGGGTATAGAGAACAATAAATCTATATTGCAATATCTACTCCTAGTGAAAATAGACAATTCACCACATTTCATAAATAAATATTATATAGTGTATTAATATAGACAGGTTTTGTGTCTGTTAGAAGCAAGCTAGGTATCAGAGATAGGTAACTATAACGTAGGTGGTTTGTCTGTTTTCGAAATTGATGTATCAATTATAATATTCTTTATAATTATTATCAGGTCATTGATTCACCATTCATTGTTGAATATATTATTAGGTTGTTTATCTATTTATATTAAAATGTATATAGGCACACCTATATATATAAAATCTTCCTGTTCGCACGAACAAGCAATCAAATTGTTTACTTGTCCGTTGGAAAATTTACCTGTCTACGGACAATCGAACACAATTATACTAAAGTATTGCTTCTTTAAAAAATTAGGTTTAAAGTTGTCAAAAGTGTACATCTTTTATAAACTGTAGTCGATATTTAATTTAGAAGCGCTAATGATCAAGAAAATAAATCAAAATAAATACACACAGTAATTGTATTTCCGACAGAGTTCTCTTTGACAGTTAGCTTGTAGGGATTTTCAGTAAAAATTGGGTATTGCTCGTTTTTGTTGACCACATTGATCGTAAGAGTGCAGGTATCTTTATACACGGTATCGGAAACAGTCAATAGTATTTGAAGCACCTGAAATACAGTATTGCATTGAATATAATTGGTTATTGCAAACATTATTTTAAGATTAATGATTACTTGACTTTTTGTAAAACAAAAACGTAGTTAATTAACCGAAAAAATACTATAATATATAACTATTTTTCACCAGAAACATTCTAGTGTAATCAAGTATAAGAACGCTGTAGTTACTCATACAATCCGAGTTAATAGTGTCATAGTAGCAATAATAGCATTAATTTCTCGCATTTTATAAGTGATACATTGTTCTTTTAATAAAATAATAAAAACAAGTTTTAATAAAATAAAACTTATAATAAAATAATTTCAAACTTATTCAAAGTGAAGTAATACTTTAGATCAACTTACACTGACTTCCAAATTCAAATGTTGCAGCAGCGAGATCACACCAGTGTTTGTATTGACACGAAAGTATTTAAAATATTTGTTGTTCACGTCGAGGCTATAAGCCAATTTGGAGTCACTATCGGGGTCTTTAGCTATAACTTTACCCAAATTACTATTAATAGGTGAACTTTTAGAAATATTGTGGAGTACACAAGATGCTTGATCCAATCTAGGGGGATTGTCATTTATATCAGTAAGCGCAACGTTCATTATAACAACATCTACAAAAAAAGACAAACATTAACATATAAATACGATTTATACTTAATAAAAATAAAATTGGTTTAAACATTTTAGCAGCAGATTTAGGATTATCATATTATTATATTTAACATATTCAACAGCATTAGTGTCTCTTTTTAAAATAGATTATTGCAACATTTTTATGGTCAGTCATGCATTGATATTCAAAAAAATTTGTGTTAAGGACTTTTAAAAAATAAGAAATTAATTTATTTAAATGATATGTTTGTAATAATTCTAACAATATTATGTAATAGTTGTAACAGCTTACAGATAATTACAATAAACATAAGCATAGATTAATTATTATTTTGATGATAGTAAAATATAATTAAATTTATACAAATTAATTAAAAATTAAAACACAAAAAACAAACCGTAATTGTTTCCCCCCTTTAAGTCGGGATTCGATGAAGGTGCATTATCCCTTGCAAAGACGCGAAAGGTAAATAGTTTTTTGGTGGATTCCATATCGAAAGATTTACCTACTTTCGAATAAATTTTATTGTCTATCAGTGAAAAGGAGGAGTCATCTAGACCTGTTCCAAGTGCATAGCTTACCTAAAATCGAGTAAAAACCAAAATAATATAAATTACATGCTGTTTACATTCATTTACCAAAATAATTACACTAATATAAATAGTAAGAAATAAGACTAAATCAATATAGATTTTTATTTAACAACAAATGATTTATAAGCTATTCAGTCCTTACCTAAAATATTTAATTTTTCAAATAAAATTGGCGACAATAAATGATCTTTAATCCCAAAATTATAGCCATTCAACAAACAAAGGATAAAAATGGAAAAGTTTCAAAAACTGATTAGAATCGATATTATCGTGGGATATATATTAAATCGTATAATTAATAGAAAGACAATTCTTTAAAGCAAAATGACAGATAGGAGACGAATAAAATATTATCTAAAAATTAAATTTGTAAAAAAAAAGAGTTGATTATGTATATTTGCATTATGATTATCTAAAGATCATGTGAGCGTTTCCTTTTGCCCACATGCATTCCTAAAAAATGCTGTTTGTAACATATATGAGATATTATTTTATTTTAGTGAGCAGAAAAAAATTAACTCATTTTAAATTTATCCCATTCATGAAAAATAGGTTGTCTAGTCAATAATTATTTAAAAAGCGTTATGTTATAAAGAATGTAAAATTAAATATAGAAAAGAATAAAATGCGAGAGAACATATTAAATAACAACAAAAATAAAAATGCAAAGATAATAATAAAGTATAGATTTTCAAATACCGTGTTGAATTGTGGATTAACGTCTTCGTCAATAGCATTAAGTTCACTTATAAGAAAATTGACACTATTTTCAGGAAGATACACTGTCGGCAAACGATTAAACTCTCGATCGATGAAAAGTGGAGAGATATTATTAACATCAATTATGTTGACAGTGATGTAAAAGTAGGTAAAGATATCATTTATTACAGAGTCATGAACCTGAAACAGTATATTAGATATTAAATAAAGAATGAATCAATTGATTCGGAAAGTGTAAATACATATTAAATAAATGTTTCAAACTGCATAAGGAAATATAAATAAAAAATGTAAACAAATAGATTTTTGACTACAAATGCGTTTATACTTCTCATTGGTTAGTGTCAATGATAGTTCGAAGTCGGGCTAAGTCGACCTATGTAAAGTCCAAGTCTCCCTCTTATATTTCGTTTGAATTGATATCGTCCATGTCAATGAATACGTTAATGGTTTTAGTCGGAGCAGAGTACAATTTCCGAATTATAATTGGTTAATCTAACACAAGAATTCATACACATGCTCTTTCATTTTTATATATATATAATATATTGTCAATATAAATTATGGTGTATAATATAGCATGCGCATGTACATAATACTATTCTTGAAACAATATTCATGATATTTCATATTTATAAAGCTATAATATATATTGTTTTATGTCTGTAAGTATAAATTTTAAAATGCATTTTAAGAATATAATAAATATTATTTTCAGACAATCTAATATTTAAAAAAAGGAGAATTCTTTATATTAATGATATATAACTAAATATTAGAACGAAGTATGTAGTAATACAGTTTACTATTTATTTATCTTATTATATTAATATATACAAATATGTTACACTAAATTGAATGCTATTAAAAAGATACGGATAATGAAATACTTTACATATTGAAACACTATTATTAACTTGTTCTTCTCGATGGCTAGGTATGCGTGGAAATTTGTGCTCATACTTCATTTATTACTTTTCCACATACTGAAGTCGGTGAAAAATTGAACACAACCCTAATCGCCATGGATGACAGCGATAAACTTCCCTACAACCACATCGCCCCAGATCGCTATACATAGGTGGCCAAATTACTTTACACCGACTTAATTTGGCATTCGTAAAAAAATTATCAACTAATAACAAACTGTGTAGACCGACGTTGCTCGATAAAAGTATAAATGCAGCCTAATAGGATGTTTGTTACATAGACCATTGATGTTATAATTTTTCATTGCTTTAATTTATAATGACTATGAATTCAGTTAGATGATTTCCATATTACATTTAATGAAAAAAGATTTTCTTGCAATTCAACTTAAGTTGACCTACCGTTCTTGATACAGTAGCGTAGAGCGTATATCTTGCCACAATTCCCGCATCATAAACACTACGAGTAGAGAGCGTAGTACTGCTACCTTCAGTCTCGAAATTGAAGTAGGCCCCTTTATTGTTTGTTTCTCTATAAAGGCCATTATAGGTCTTCCAGGTAATACCATAGATGGCAGCAGCACCTACCGGAGGACTTGCTGAGTAGATACCAATCTCATGACTATTGGTTACATTCTCCATAATGTTTACATCTTTTCTAAAAATAGAAAACACTTAAAAAAGTATGTCAAGTTGAATATTATACACGTTGCATATTAATTACTATTGCTGTAATATATTAAAGATTCACAATATAACATTATGTAGAAAACGTTAATAGGCACAAAAATCGGTACAATATTAACAGTACAAACATTTTTTTAATATATTCGCAAAATACTGCATAGAGTAAGGCTAGACAGAGTTTCACATGTTAAATTATACGCAATTTAATATTACTAAGCCCTTATAATGAAGCCTTTTGTAATATTTTAAAATTATAATAACTTTATAAAATATTTATTGCAGAATATACTTTTGTGAATAAAAGTAGAAAATAGTATATTTCAAGTTAACTGGTCATTTTTGAATTAGATGATAAATGAGGATGGTAAAATTATATAAAAACTAATCGTTGCCGTAAAAATAAAATAAACTAAAATATTTATCATTATTAACTAGATGTATATTGAATTTTTTAATAAAATGCAACTATTTTTTCTCGCCATTCGTGTTGATTTAAAATACACTGTTAGACAAAATAAATGGAAATATTGCCTGCTTAGTGCAACGTAAACTGTACCATTCTTTGCAAATACAATGCAGACACGGCA
>JAYRBW010152498.1:0-14205 GCA_036023295.1 Invenusta paracnida | reverse complement strand
AAGAATCAAATTGCAGCAGTGGACACGATTGACATGATCTTCAGCTGTAAGAAACTGAACATTTGTAGGTTTCCACGTCTTCAGGTGAAGATCCTTCTTTAAGATTCTTTGTACAGTCGTTGTGGGAATGTTCAGTTTATCTGAAAGTTATCGTGTTGACGTTTTCGGAGTATTGGTAACAGCGTTATTCACACGGTCAATGTTACCTCTCTCATTCGGTCTTCCAGTTCTTGGTAGGTCGAAGAGGTTTCCTGTTTCGAATATTTTATCGTGCCATGTCTTAATAACACTGCCTCGAGGAGGTTCATCGTCGAATTTATCACTTAATTTTTGTCGGACAAGCTACATACCAGGTTTGGAATCCCCTGCTTCGTGCCACCATGCTGCAGCTAAGATTCTCTTACTCTACAGTGTTGTTACTGACATTATTAATTAGGTCTAATTATAGAAGTTTCTGTGGAAAGTGTTAATTATTAAATAGGTAGGTGTCTGTAATGCAAGAAGAAATATCATTCATTTTAATCATTTTTTGGAAAAATTGTCTATCTAATGGTGTTTAAATTTGTATGCAATGGTTTTACAAAACTTGAATTGTGTAAAAAGAGAGGTGATCCGAGCAAGGGAAAGCTAAAAATCAGGTGAAGGCGATTTTCCGCCGCAGCCACAACATTAATTTTTTGCCCGAGCTAAAGTTACAGAATACTATTGGACAGATCATACGCTCTAGCCAAATATATTATTTGTATACCTTGCTCCTATATTCATACCAATTTTCAACTTCATCCATCAATAGCTGCAGCCTATAGGGGTCAAAATATACAAAAATATACATAAAAATAAATACGATTTTCTGCCAGAGCCAAAAATCGCCTTTATTTTTATGTATTTTAAGTTATTATTCAAAACTTCAGTAGGATTAGTTAATTTTCACATTTTACAGAACTACTTCTCTGTATTTATCTTTTTTCTTCAATTTGCGATTTAATTATAAAATTATTTTGCTAAATTTATATATTATTACAGTTTCTATTTAAATAGAAGTTTTCCGGAATCCAAAATGAAATTTCTACAATCTTTGTTAAAAATATAATTTAGCTTATCTAGAAGGTTTTTTAAAAAACTCTTATCATAATAAGGAGTCTTAATTATATTTTAGCATACAATATTAACGTATTATTAACAATATTAACAATATATTTAGCATACACTACTTTCAATTTTTTCAAATTGAAAAATTGTCTTGTATGAATGAATTAGTGCGTTTATAGTCTAAAACGGCTATGAAATTATCAATTAAAATTATACTTTTGAATTAATAATTTTGTGAATATTCTCCTTGTAAAAAAGTTCTCCGTGCTTCGAGTTTGCTTATAATATTATCATCATTTAAAAACTAAAAGTATAATGAAATAAACAAATAATAGGTATGTGCACTATCAGACATTGTCAAGCTAAATTTTTAGTAATGATCTAAACTCAACGTATGAGTTAATTTCCTATTTTTATTCACCATAATTTAACCTAGTAAATGATTATACATACTCTTAATTGTAAAATAATTTTTAGTATAAATATTACATATTTCGCAGTTAGCTAAAATAATACACAAAATTGAAGGCAACCTATAATAAACAATTTAATAAATAATTAATTCTTAATTTATATACATATATATATATACTCGTATATGTTGGTGTGTGTGTATACTGTATATATATTTTCAGTTTTTGTACATACTCTAGCTTGAATTGGTCTTCTGACTTAAAGTTAGAATCCTTTTACTAAAGAAGTTTATATTTAAAGGTTAGGAGATATTCGTATGTGAAAATTTATGAAAAATCTGGCCGTTGTGTTTGGTGACATGGTGGAAAAAATAAATTATTGTATTAAGTATCTTTTCAAATATAGTAGGCTTGCTCGCTGTTTTAATGAAAGAAATTGGAGTTCTTTATATGAAATTCTATTTTAAATAGTGCAAAATTTAACTTTATGTTCCAATAATTAATTGTATTTGGTTTTTTAACAACGAAAATTTATAAGAAACATATTATTGATAAGGATACTTTCTATGTTTACCTCATTTTCGACCAAAAGTTGCATCACAATATAGAATACCCACACACTTTTTGTACCTTTTAATTAGTATTTAATCTATGTTATTTGTTAAAAATATGATATAATTTGTACAGAATACGACGTGTGTAGGCATGCGTTATATAATTTAATAATCAGGCTGAAGGATGCACATCGCAATTGATCGTTTATGACGGCCGGTACCTATGCCTGTGAGGACGAAAGAATCCAGTCCAAACCCTGTAGAGAGCTTTTTTGATAGACAGTTGACATTGTAGGGCTCCGGTTGGTTAACGCCTAGCTCCCTTCGAGCCACATCGCCGTTCAAATCTTCTATTATTATTTGTTTTCACTGTACCCCTAGCACCCAGAATAAATTACACCCACCAAAACATTGTTCTCTCTGTCTCTAAATTTTTGCACAAATCATCGCTGTGCGTGCTATACGCTGTGTCGATGTATGTACCACATAATACCTTCTACTTTCTACTAAAATGCTATATACTCCGACAATTTATTATCGATGTAGAACACTGGCATTGTGCTTCACTTAAGCTCTGAAGCGCTTGGTTCGGTAATAACAAAATTACAACATTACAAGAGAAACATTACTGCTGAACCACTGCCTTCCTCCAAAGCTGGAATTGAGATCTCTTTTATGCTGTTAGGCCTGTAAGCTAAAGTTAGCCCGGTATTCACAAGATAGCTACACTATGCATTGCCACTGTCTATCAACAGAAGATAATGCAACGATATCCGACAACTACAAAGGTTAATGCGCTTTAGCTGTAGCTTCAATATTCAACCAACCAGCCCTTGCCCTGGTCCCGTTATTTTTCTACCCCTTTGTGATCTCAGAATAATTCATCTTTTGGATGTTATGTAGACTATGAGCTACATGCTATTTTGAATATCTCGAATATTTGGTGAGAAACGATGTAGTTAGGAGATAATCATTCTATGGTGTTTCTCACATGTATGTACCTTTGCATCAGGCCAGCTGTATACATAATACATCTATTTAATATGGGTTCAGGAGCCAGCTGTTCCAAACCCAATCTTCCAGGATCAGACATTCAAGGTATGTGACTTGTACGCCTATAATTTAACATTTCTGTTGACTTATGTAACGAACTGTAACTTTTAATACACTTTTTCTGAATATCTTAATTAGTTTATTGTTTGTTATGATTTTGATATAATTTTTATGGAAAATACACTATTTGCATTATAATTTTATGTATTTCTTAAACTTATGAATATTTATACATTATGTATATACATATAATCATATTTGTTTGCATTTTATGCAACTTATTGCCTGCAGAAATTAAACTTTTTGAGCGGTATTACATCTAGAAATTTTTTCAATATTTCAATCAATATAGAAAACTTTACTAATGAATAGGAAATTAACCAAATACATTGATTAAGCATTACAAGGAACACAATAGTTGAAATGAAATGAGTTACATTTCAAAATGGGATATAAATACTGACATGTGAGTTTCGTTCATGAAGCTTTATTGCAAAAAACATACCAATAGAAACCAAATGTAATTGTTTTTGTAAATTATATCGATGATATTGTATATAGGTGTGTGTATACTGGCATTCCATATTTAACATGAAATACCTTTTAATGAATAAATTAACGATCTTAATGTAATATTACTTTGCATTTTTATGTATGTATGCCGACATTGAATATACAGATCTACATACATACTTAAAGGTACCTATTACAATATACCTTACATACATATATATATATATTGTTGTTGTTTTTGGACTACGCATTTTTGCAAATTATTGATGTATTAAGCTAAACCCTGCCCCACCCATTTTTCTAAACAATTAGAATGTCGGTACATAATATTATATAATATATTATGCTTAACTCTTTCTATAATGTGATACATTTAAATATGTACATTTCATATAATATACCACTGTACAGATGTGTATGTAAATTTCATATGACTATAGTAGGCTGCCTGTATATTACTGCAAAATATTAAGTAGCAAGGAATAAAAGAGTACTCTTTTAGGAACAAGGCAACTCTTGTTTCATGGTACACTACAACTACATATATTACAAACTATACGTATATGTATATATATCATAGACGACATTTTCAAGACTACAACATAATGATAAACTCTAATTGTACAGTGCTTTATGGATTTATGAATGTATGTATAATATAGGTATATTATGGAGTACAAAAGGATATTATCGAAATCACTTTCAAAGATTTTGAAACAGTATGAAAATGTAGCACCACTTTTAGATTTATTATGTTACATAATAAGGTTTTCAATTAATTTTGGATACATCTTAAAATGATCCAATCACAAATTTCGACTCCAAAATACAGCCAAAATATGTAATCATGTTTTATGGTCTATTATAATCTCTCCACAACTGTATACATGTAATCAAAAGATAAAAATTATTGAACAAGTAAATGTAATTTTTACCAAAGATGCAAATGTTAGTTACTAATTCTTAAACATTTAATTAGTTGAGTGAATTACACATTTAAATACATTGATCGCAAAATTATTTTCTCTGTTATAGAAATTTTATAATGACTTGAAGTCAAATATCTGTGTTATAATATATGGGTCCGTTTTCATCTTTTATTAAGCTACCTTAGAAATTTAGTTAATTCGTTTATATGTGATAGCATTTATCGAAAACATAATCCTTACATTTCTGTTAAATAAGTAATCGACAACTTAAAAATGTGGAAATTATAAAAATGGAATAATTATATTGTGTTTTATGGGTATGGTGACCAAAAGAGTTGGTAAGCGAAAAGTTAAACTAGACGTGCAAATGTAGACCTTGACATATAAAGGTAAAGTTCGATGGGAAAATGTCGAAGAGTTAAACATGTAAGGGTTTAGCTTGGCGTGTAGAGGTAGAATTCAACGTGTAAAGGGTAAAGCTCGACATGTAAAGGTAAAGCTCGACGTGTAAAGGTGGAGCTTTAACATGTAAAGATAGATATAGAACTCTACTTTTACATGTCGAACTCTACATTTACACGTCTAACTCAACCCTTCGCTTATTTAATCCCCTGGACCGCTGCTACATTTAAATAACTGCAAAGTACATTATTTATAATATTTATCCTTCTCCATTGAACCTTTAGATATCGACCAGGTTGCATGGGCAGGACGGCCTCACGACCGTGTCGATCGTTACCTGGATCCAGGATCAGCAGTCAATGGGAAATCAGCAAAACCGCCCTTTACTGCTAGCATCACCCTACCGAGTCCTCGTGTTGGCCCACGTTTGTCTAGTAGCCCTTCTGACTCACCTCAAGCCAGCTTACGCGCCAAGATCACACCCTCTTCGACACCCTACACAACTATCGATAGAAGCAAGTCAACATCAGGAGCGCACTATCACGGCTTTCACAGTGGGCATCAGTTCACACCAGAAGGTAGTCTTAAACCTCCCCGATCTCCTGTTGATTCCTCCGCTGCCTCATACACAGGGGCCAATTGGTCCGGTGAGTCTACAGAGAGTGGCTCTATTTACGTTAATCGCACTCAATCCCTAGTTAGTGGAAGTCATCGAGCGAGACAACAGTCCAAGTCCGAGCTCTCCGATTGTCCCCGGATTTACGCTAGTGGGACCCTGCGTTCGTCCAAGTCTCTTGTGGAACGATGGCGGTCTAACCCTGATACTGTCCAGCGCTCTCTTCCACGTATAAGAACTTTAGACTCTGAGGCTAGTATGTCCAATTATACTAAAAGTGCCAATACTAATAATAATTTTGACTACCCGAATAAATCCAGTATGCGTCAATCTCCAAAATTTCGGTTCAGGAAAAACTCTCACTCATCATCGCATGGGAGTGATCCAGTTCGAAGTAGTCGACTCAGAAGTGACGTGAGTAGTGATGCGTTGACTCCACGCTCAGACTGTACAAGCCCGTCGAATCCGTCGTCGTTGGGTTCTCAGACTGATTCAGCCGCTTTATCCGGCTCATCTAGGGGAACAAATGGACACCAGGTCCATTACAGTCTTCAACAAACAAGATCAGACCAACACCCGTCAAAATCCTCCTCCTCTAATTCTAATGTTATAAAAAGAAATGTAGCTGTTCTCAAAAGACCGCCTTCACTTCTGATGTCTTCCTTTTCTAAAAAGAAGGATCCAGAAGGTAAATCTCCACTTCTTGGATCACTTGATTTTGCAAAACGGAGATCAAGTTCCACACATTCCATGAAAGATGTTGCTAAACAGGAACAAACTGCTGCAGAAAATTTGGAATGTGAAGTGAAGCTTCGTCCACCGAAAACGAATGCTCAAGAAGAGCAACAACCAACTTCTATGATTAGCTTTGATGCAAAGTGCCCAGATTCTAAATCAAAGACCGACAGAAAGACTTCATTGACAAATTCTGATAAAAACACTCCTTCTTCAAAGTCAAAAAGTCAAAAACTAGGTTCGTCAGCAAACTCCGATAGAAACTCTTTTTCTTTTAAGCCAAAAAGTGAAAAGAGAATTTCTTTGACGAGTTCTGATAAAAACTCTTCTTCAAAGTTTAAGAGTGAACAGACGTATTCTGTAACGAACTCTGATAGACAGTCTACACTTTCAAAACCGAAGAATGATAGAAGCTCTCACACAAGTGTCGATGAAAAAATTGCCAGTCAAATGTTCAGAACCGACCCCCGTCCACAATCAGTTCCAACAGTATCCTCTGGTCCACCTAAGATTAGGCGTTCCCTTCGAAAAACGCGCCTCTCCAAAGATTCTGTTGTTAAACCTCTTCCGGTTGAATCCTCTCAACAACGCAACCTCGGTGCCATTTTTGACACAAGTCCAGCCTATCACCTCGCCTATCCAATCATCGATAAAGATGCCGTGCTCGCTCGCATTCTTCGCCGCTTTCTCAGTCAATCATTGCCCTTCTCACATTCGGTGTTAGCCGCTCTCTGTTCCTCTGGTCTGCTCTCAACGCGCTCTTGCGATTCCGCCCTACTCCGTGAAGAGGGTGTTCTTCGTAGCCGATACATCCTTGAACGGCTTCACGTTAGTCGTCATGGTCTCATCAGCTTCAGTCATTTACTCACCAACTTTATCAATGTTCGTTCGCTCCCCGTTTCACATCAATTCCTCAAAGCGGTAGTTGACGTGATTCAGTGTGTTGTCGACCTGGTTGACATTCTCGTAGACTGCGTTTACAACCCTGCATTGGAGGTTATCATTGATGCATCAGCAACCAGTGAAA
Organism: Invenusta paracnida; assembly: GCA_036023295.1. NCBI lineage: Eukaryota > Metazoa > Platyhelminthes > Proseriata > Coelogynoporidae > Invenusta > Invenusta paracnida. Next base: position 6,874 of record JAYRBW010152498.1, on the reverse strand, counting down.
CATCTCCCAATCGAAGTGATTCCCTGGGTGAGTTGAGGCAAGAGTTGCAGAAGACTGTTGATCGGATTTTTGGTCCCAAATCTACAAGAAGGTCAGGTGTACTGGGGCCTTCTGACTCTCAAAGTGGAAAGTCTTTCAGCATTGAGGTTCTCTATCAGAGTGAGGATGTATCGGGATCGCTGGGGACTTCGGCGGACCGATTGGATGTGGGCTATAAAATGTACGACAATGATTACACGGATACATATCGACCGGTTCTGGCAGTGGAGCTGTCTGGGCTGAGACTTACGGATGACTTCTGGTCTCATATGGGTCACCTCATAAGAAAATACAAGTGAGTTCATGGAGGTATTTAATTTGTAGGAATTATATAAAGGCATTTTACGTAATCTTACATAAATAGAATTATCTCATAGAAAATAAAACTGAAACACCACAGAGTAATGATAGCATTATTACTCAGTAGTAAAATAATTTTTCATAAACTTATTTTGCACCGTTCAAGATAATTTATAATGTTAAACCAATACATATATTCTCAAGTTTGCACTTTAATAGCAACATTTATTTTGCTAATAATAATTTGAATTTTACAGTGAACCTTTTAAATTGTAGATAATATGCAATTGTAATAAATGTACCAAAATTCTATAGATTAGTATGATTATTTTATATTTTATGCCTTAGACAATAATAATAGCATTATTAATTAAATCAGCAATTTAAGAAAATTCCATAGCATTTTATTTTAAATTTGACTGTCTCCGTTTTGGTGATTTTTTCTATATTTTGCTATCATTTTAGACATAATATAAATATAAATGCTGATTGCCTAATTAGATTTAAAATGAAATGCGAAAACTGTTCTAACTCGAGGAGCTCCTGTAAATAGCAGAGGATCTTCTCAAAATTATTTTGAATACTATAACTAGAAATAATGAAATTATTTAATTTCAAAATTAAATTTTATCAAATAACAAAGCGATTTAAATTAAAATAATGAGAACACAGGTTTACTGCCTCATTAGTTTATTGAAAATCTAAATCATTTAGTATTGTTATATTTTTAGAATAATTATTTTCAATTTGGAGGACCTCCTCGAATTATGACAGTTTTCACCTTTTATTCTATATTGCTGAAAACATTAACCGAAAAATTAATGAAATGGAAGTGGTTTATTTTTTATTTGTATTTTCTTAGATGATAGATTTAGTTGAACACACATATCATTCAATATCTACGGTTTCAAATGTAACTTATATAATGAAATTGAAATTATTACATATAACACTTATTTCAAATTTAATGAGTCATTATATTGAAGAAAAGTGTAATTTACTGTTTTGTTCACATTGTTCCAAAAAAGCTTATAATTTTTTCATAAGAAGGAATTAAATGAATAAGAATCGTACATATTTGGTTATAAGCAATTTAAAAGAATATAATATATTCTTATATTATCAGAACGACCATATTAAATTATACAAACTGAAAACTGATAACAAACTAAAGTTTTTCTTTAAATTTGAACGTTATAAAAATCCAACTTTATATATGTACATTAATACGAGCATGAACACATTTTTTCACTGTTCTAATTTACACTGACTCTTGTATCAGTGGGTTTTATCCGCTTTATGGATTATTTAGTATGTTTAAATTATAGTTTTATAAATTCTTTTAGAGTGTATCTCACGGGTCATACAGATTGTGTAACAGCTTAATATTTTGATTAATTACAATTTTATTACATACTATTTAATGGAATGTGCCGTTGTCAAAGTGTTAAAGGAAGCATAAAAAAATATTTATCTATCAGAAACACTATTACAATATGTATATTTATAATATTTCATAACTTTTCAACTAATTGTATGACTCAAAATGAAATTTACTATTTCACATATTGAAAGAAAAGTTTAGATATATTTTCTAAATTAATAATTTTTACTATATCAACATTATATTTATAGTTATTATAAGGTTATAAATACTGCACAGACTTACATTCTTACATTTCTTAAGTACACTCGATATGTATCATTATATACGTAAACACTATTTTATATATATGGCGTATTCTGTTGATATATTTAATAAATAAAATGAATAACCTCGCATCAGCATAAATGTAATACAAATTTAATGCATCTTTGATTATATCGATAGGAAAATATTTTGTTTTATTTTACTCCAGATTATTTAATTTTATTGTTGTAAAAAACAGCTTGGAAGTCGAATGCTTCATAATCAAATTTTTAATCATTAATTTCTAATTTATATTATTAAAATGCAACCTTTGGAGATTATCCGCACATCTTCCCCCTCCCTACTTTTAACAAACCCTGGTAACCACAGCAACATCTCAGAACTCTCACTGTGCGGCTGTGGCCTCCAACCCGACCATCTGGACAGCCTCCTAGGATCTGGTGGTAGCGCCTCCGCCCCCTCCCTCCGCCTACTCAACCTCCGACTCAATACTCTGGGAGATGTAGGAGCCTCTCTTCTTCGTGCTCCCAGACTCCCCTGCCTTCGACACCTCTCGCTCGCATGTTCCGCCCTCTCCCCCTCAGCACTCTGGTCCTCCCTTCCCCTCCTTCGCCGTCTCCACGCCCTCGACCTCGGATACAACGATCTCTCAATGATGCCAGAACCCCTCCTTCTACGCATCTGTGCTCTCCCTCAGCTTCGCATGCTTCGACTCCGGAACACAGCTTTATCGCCCGCTTGTCTTGAGCTGGTATGCGAGTCTCTCAAACGAGTACGCCAACTACAAACGCTTGACATCTCGGGCCATCGGCTCACGCGGCTCAACATTAACGCTCTTTCGGCGGGTATTGCAAGCTGTGGGGCCCTTCGTGAGCTCAATCTTGAGCAATGTAACATCATTGACGAGGACTGTTCCATCTTCTCCAAGGCGCTACTTATGAATCGGAATCTCGAGGAGCTGGAGTTGAGTGGGAATCGTGTTGGTGACCGGGGTGCTGCCTTTTTGGCTGGGGTTCTACGGGATAAGGTGTCACTCCGATGGATAGGACTCAATCGGTGTGGTCTATCGTTGTCAGGCCTGATGTGTCTACTCAAGGCTGCCCTGTCGCCGGCCTCAAAAGTGCGAGGACTCCATTTAGTGGGGAACGAGTTCTTCTCACGGCAGGATTATGACCAGCATTTCAAAGAGATTCTCCAGAGTCTCACTTCTCTTGGTAAAAAAATTATTTTGTAGTTTGAACATGGCAAGAATTAACACAGTGTATGTACAAACTCTCCGTTTTATAATCATTTTCTGTACTTGCACATACTTACTGTATATATTTACATATGTTTAAACATCAAACATTGAATGTAATGCAGTTATATGGTTATGTTGTGTAAATTTATTAGGTATTTAATATTTTGTAAAAATTCATATGGTATTTCTAATATATTTCGGAATATAAATCTAAATATAACAATATTTCGTCACACTTTTGTGGTTATATTACAATACATTAAAATGTATTGTTAACCTTTATATTTTATTTGTATAGCTTTAAGCGTTTTGTATAAAGATTTTATGAATATGTATATATATGAAGAAAAAATATTTATTCATATATAACCATACTTTTTGTATGACTGTATATTAAATTTTCATCACCTTTTGTTACATCAAATATAATATGTATTCTTAAACTTAAATTATTCCAATTTTCAACGAACTTTGTAAGAGAATACAATTGGGAGATTTGCTTGAATCGTTCTTAAAATCTACTCCATTTAAATTATCTTATTAAGATCTGACTTGGCCATGATGAGATGATCAATTACTCGGGTGTCGTTTTAGAATATCGTCCTTAAGGTGGAATTCGAAAATCATTCTAACTCGAGGAGTTTTACAAAATCTGGAGGCGCTACTCCGCTACAAATATAGTTGTTATCAATTTAAAAAATTCTTTTCTTCTATAAATATCTATTAACTAAGTAAATATTTAAATTACTTTTATAAATCTATTTCAACTGCATACTTTTTCAATATTTTAAATTGAAACCATGATTTAATGTGCTCCTCAGCACTTTGTAGGAGCTTCTCGAATAAGATGGTTTTCACATTTTTTAAATTCATTTATTTTTTCTTACATATTATCGGGTGTCGGAAGCATCTTCACATTGGTCAGGCAAAAAGTTAACAGGCCGGCCTCCCCTCTACATACAAATTTTGGCGAAATCTTTTTAGATTACCATTATGTTTATTATAGACCGGCTCTCACTCTATGACGATTAATTTAAGTAATTTAAGCACGATTTATATATATTGTATTTCATATGTTACTGTTTTAATTATATATTGATTTGTCATCAGTTTTCTTCGGAACCTTATAGTTATATTAAAGAAGGAAGAACGTATAAGAAGAGAAATGCCTACAGATTTATGCAAATGTAAATAAATGATAAATTCATGTCGTGTACCACAGAGTATGGTTGGATTGATTCATGTAAGGATTACTCTATATGTTTTACATTGCAATGTTTACTATTTTGTTGTCAAAAGTAGTCTTTTTGCAAGTAATATGTGATATGCTTTTATATATACATAATATTGATCAATGATGATGAATGTATAACACTATATAGCTATTCACAATAATTAAACTACCTACGCATTTGTTGGAATTTTCTCAGATATAATATAGTATGGTTAAGAACATGATTATAGAGACAAGGCGCAACTAGGGCCGAAGCTAGCTCAGGAGCAGCTCCCTTGTATTTTCAGAATATGCCCCCCCTTTTATGGCTTATAGGCCCCAAGAAATATTTTTGGGGCATTATGTCAGATTTTACAGTAGTCGTGTTTGCGCGGTTGGTATATAAAAAAAGTATACTTTTCTGAATGGACCAGGTTGACGCGGTGGCAGCAACAAATAAATGAACCAATCTCTCCAACAAACAGCCTAATTATAATATTATGCAAGCACGAAAACAATTCAATTCCAGACTCTCGTGCTAAAAGCGAAATAAAAGAAATTAGAGAAATTTCAAGGAACTCATGTGAATATATCCAAAGAACATAGAATACATCTTACATATATATAGCATATCCTATGTTCTTTACCCAGTTCTTTAAAGTACAATAGAATTGTACAAGATGATGTTATATTAAATTTACAATTCTTTAACTTGTTAGTAGGTATATTACAATAATTATTAATTTTGTATGTAAACATAAACAAATATAAAAAGCTCATTTTATTGCATTTTTAGATAAATTAAATTTGCATTTGCATAAAACAAAATATATATGTTACATTACTCTTTTGAGGTGATGTGTATAACAACAGCATGAATCAGTTTAAGGCAGATTATTCTAGGGGGTTAATCATATGAGTGCTTAACAGCAGGCTAGATAATGATTTTGGCAAGGAGTAAAATTGCGCTATAGAGATGCACACAGTCAACAAACTGTGTCGCGTTCTCAATGTAGAAATGGAGAGAGAAATATAATCTCAGAAGTTAGCAGACCTTCCATGATGTTCAATAACCTACTGATAATTGGAGAGGCATTGATTCCAGGAGAATGCTGATGAAGTTGTGATCGGAATATCGAGGAACATCTGTGCAGCTCCCTCCAAAAACTGCTGCTTATCGTGGATCACAGGCAGTCAGCTGTGCATTGAATAACCTCTCAAGCACACAACAGAGTTGATGTTCAACATAGCACTGTCCACTATCAGTTGTTATGCAATGGCCCTGCTGCTCTTCTGTTAGCTGGAGTTGGTCCTGGCAAGCAATGATCCGCCGCATTGGTCTTCGTTTGTGCTGGCAATTATCATCTATGGAGCCAAATTGGCGAGATTTGTTATTATTTCCAGATGTTGCCTCATTTATGAATTTTACCCCTGATACCATCAATGGTCTGATGCCAAAACATGAACATGCGCGATTGGCTGTATGCTGTATGTCAGCTTCTTGTATGATGATTTGAATACGTCCATGGCCATGTATCAAATGCATATGTTTATGCAGAATTTTAAAGTGAAAACAAACCCTTGGTGTGTTATATCTGTATACTTCAGAATATCGATCAAACATGGCTTCAATTTGATTGGTTAGTTGTTAAAATGTTGAGGTGAGTGTAGTATGGAATTATGTTGCTAGTGTGTCACCCTATTATGCAATGAGACGAAACGAAAGCAAGGAGGGCGGGGAGACAAATTAAATGCCATGTTGAATTATCTCTAAATTCTTACACATTGTTGGTAATTGACTCTGCTTGCGTAAGTTAAACAACAAAAATATTGACCTTGTTTACTGTGTGCATTTCAATAGTGCAATCTTACTCCATCCCCAAGACATTATCTAATCTGCTGTTGAGCAGTTAATTATGATTGACATTATTAAATTAATCTGCCTTAAACTAATTTACACTGTTGTTAAACACTCACACAATAACTGTGAAAGATTTATATAACATATTTATTCAGTTTCATATAAATGAAAATTAAATTTATTAAAATTATGCCATGAAATAAGACTGTTGCTGTTCATATCCGCCAGCCTAGTATCTAAAACCTAAATATTGTTCGAATACATCAATTTTATTATTGCGCGGTCTACTTGTAGTTATTTACCCGTTGTGAGGGTAAGCTTCTCTTACTGTGTTAATTTATAAATATACGTATGGAATATTTTAAAGCTATTTGTAAGCATTTTCTTCTAAGTTATCAATTATTAGGTCATACAAATATTCATTTACTTAAATAATATACATACTTTAAATGAATTAGTACTAGTAGTACTCAATATTAGTGGCCGTGGGTTCAGGTGAAAATTTTAATTTGCTCATTTAAACAAAATTTATACATAAAAATAATCCTTAGACCTCCAGGATTCCAAATA